>JAPWLS010000006.1:0-134665 GCA_028551675.1 Tineola bisselliella | reverse complement strand
AAGTGGTGACCCAACGACTTTCGAACAACGCAACCAGAAAATAACCTTATTTGTGAAGTTATGAAGCTAACGGCAAATTTTGAGCTCGGTATATGTAGACATTCTAAGAACCCTCGGTCGTCATCTAATATACAGTGATTACAGGGCGCTTAATGCCACTACAATGCCTAACAGAATCAGCTCTTCACAACATGGCCAATGAAAAGTATCAAAACACATAAGAAGCGGAATCGGCAGTTAAGATCCTGTGCCTTGCAAATTTTCTCATGTATTTATGGATATTGTTGGACCTCTTCCACCATCCAATCATTATACATGTTATTAAATATTATTAATCGCTTCACTAGCTGGCCAGAAGACTCTGCCACGGACATGGAAACCTTCGCTTTCAAACTTAGAGAACATGTTCGTGTACTTAAGTCAGTTAATGCAAAACATCATTCAACTCAAAATGCTACTTTCTTTCATCCAGAACATCAAAACGTAGCATGCTTTTGTTCATCAAGACAACATGCATCAAGACAGTAACAACATATCAATGGCCGCAGAATACGCTTTCCGGATATAAATTCTTCTGAATTCACCGAGAGGGGAGTACTTGTGGCGGTCAATTCAACAAGCCGAAAATACTCATTTAAGAAGATTTGAGGTTTTGACGTTTAGTCTGTCAGTGTCATCTTTCTTGTTTCTTCATGTCTTTTTATCACCACAATGCATTGTGATAATTATATTTTTAAATCCATTGTCACTTTTATATAATTGAAATAAAGGTAATTTTGGGTCATATAAGTTGGTCGGATGTGCTCCATCTAAATCAGCGGTTTTCAAACTTTTTTGACGAAAGAAAAAGCGCTAATATGATTTATATATATTTATTAATAATCATATATACATATAAATACGTATTAAAGTATATTTATTCGCTTCAACGAAGTCGTTGAAGAGAAGCCGAAGCGATCACACGTATCCTGATGATGCCACGTGAAGTGGCGAAATGTTGTAGCGGGAATTATAAGCAAAATAATTTCCTTTAATATGGATTTCCGCAAAGTAACGCCTGAAACAACTAATTAAATACGTATTACTGTTTTTAAATTATATGTAGCAATGTTTACATGTAATAATCTCCCTTTGGTAGGTATTTTTTTGTAGTATTGTAACCCTTGGTCTCAGCGCATCACACTTTGAGAATGGCTGATCTAGATTATAATTAGTAATTTAGCAAGAAAACGAGTTATTCTAAACGCTTATAACATAAATATGTGTGTAACAATGCTTAAGATAATATTCTGCGATGATTTTTGACCCGTAATATATAAACATACATATGTACTATTGTCTTTGTTGAGTTTAAGTCTTTTAGTTTCTGAATGAAAATTCAGTTTTTTTTTGTTATTTATTTTATGTACAGGCTATGATTGACGAGTTTCTTGTGGTCTTCTTCTCGTCATACGCCTTTCCGAAGCCATGGTAGAGTCTGACGATGAGCAAGTGCACGCCTTTAGTGCCTATGCTAGAATTTGACAGTGCTTCTATTGCTGATTCATGTTAAGTAAAAGTTTTATTGTAATATCAAAAATAAATAATAAAAAAATTGTAATATAGTTAGATAGGTCCAACGTGACAGGCATTGTCTGGTATGGGAACATTGAAAAGCATACTGTTATTTTACTTTAATAATAAATAAATAAATAAAATAAAAATGTGAGCCGTCACGGGACGCCTGGCAGTTGTGAAACATCGAGTTTATTCAAGTCATATGCGTAAAAGACAAGATTACAACAGGAACTAATTATTGCTTAATGAAACAATTAAATACTATGATTTTTTTACAGAAAATGATGACTATTTATTTAAGAAACATTTATTTATATTAAATACAAAAATTAAAAATTCGAAAACTTCTTAAATGATATAGATTTCAGAAATAACTCGATAAAATAAACTCGTCGCCACGGCAAGCGTCGCCACGCCAACGATCCGGTTTAAACCCGCGCCAATAGATGTTTCACATCAATAATACAATTATTTATTTAAGAGTAAAATAATACGTCTTAAAGACAAGGTTAGAATTAATTATATTACAAAATAAACTATTTCACATAGGCTTTTGAGGCTCTTGCAGTCGGAACCTACAGAGATTTTGGAAAAACATATGACTGGAAGAAATAGCAAGAAACTCGCCAATCATAGCCTGTACAATGTTAGTATTAGTGTAGTCAGGTACATTATTGCTTAACTGTAAATTAGGTATCTTTAAAATGAAATGAAAATAGTTTATTGGCATAGGCACTAAAAGCGTGCACTTGCTCATCGTTAGACTCTACCGTAACTTCGGAAAGGCGTATGACGAGAAGAAGACCACAAGAAACTCGTTAATCATAGCCTGTACATAAAATAATAATAATAATAATAAACTGAATTTTAACTTTGAAAATGTAATACAATTAATGTAAATAAAGCCAGTACCTAAGTATACTCGTATATGTGCATGTGGCGGTCAATTCTACAAGACGAAAATGCTTATTTAAGAAGATTTGAGGTTTTGATGTTTAGTCTGTCAGTGTCATCTTTCTTGTTTCTTCTGATCTTTTGATTGCTACAATGCATTGTGATAATTATATTTTTAATCCATTTTAATCTACAATATTATTTTACACAAGTATCTCCAAATATGTACACTTACATTATTAATCTATGTTAGTACTTCAGTACTGTTAGTTCGAGTTTTATCAATATCTGTTCCATTGAATAATTTGTCGATAGTGCTCATAGATTGCTCTGTTAATTAACCAAACGTAATCAACTAATTTTACTCGTTACTATTACAACTTTGTAAATAATAAAGTCAAGTACAGCCTGAACTAAATGTAAGGTCACTCGATTTAACGACAAACTCCATAAAGCGTCGAAAACATTTGTCTGAATTAAACTTTCCTTTTCTAATTCAGATTTTTCTTCTCTCCATTTAACAACAACTCTCTATAACGCCATAAAATACACACTTCAGTGTCGTTATACATATATGTAGAGTTTACACTATACTATAAACTAAATGTTTTATTTACAATTCTTCAGTGGGCTTATCACGAATTTTATTCTGGCTTTCGAACCGAGTTCGCTTCAAGCGATTTGTATGGAAATTTGAGCAGCGCCACCACGTGCGGATTTGGAACTACAATATTTTAGATACTTTTTGTTAATTTTCGAACGTCTCGATCTTTCGTTCATTTGATAGATTGCTGGTGCTCGTTAGTCGTTAGTAAAAATTCATCATCCCGATTGCTAACGGATCCGTTTTACTTGTGACAGCTCGATTCGAAAGCCAGAATAAATTCGTGATAAGCCCACAGTAGTTCAGGCTCGCATGTTTCTTAAACGGGAGTGATTATAACGATTGAAATAAATTTTTGTTGTTCAAAAAACAGCAAGGTCGCTTCATCATCATTGCATGTGCCTTACAAAAGTTTTAATTATAATCCTCTGTCATTTACTAATTGATAGCTTTCAGTGTTTTTTTATTACCAGTTCTGACCAGATTTAATTGGATTAAACGGGTCGATGTGGGGAGCTCCTGTAAATCCACTTTGTTGTTAAGAAATTACTTTTGTGTCGATTACTTATGCCTACTTTAGACGACCATTAAGGCTGCAAAGCTATCGAAACGTTAGAATATATTACTCAAAATAAGCCATTCTTTGGTTTCTTTTCAAGGTTTAGGCTCTATATAGAAAACTATAGTTTTACCAGTATAAATTTTAATTAATTACTCTGTGGTAGAGTTTGAAAGTAGAAATAGAAGAAATAGTCTGCTCAGTTCTATTTTAAGTTCAGGGGTCGCCAAGTTCCTTGGTAGTCCGAGCCATTTTTCAAAATTTGGAATCTTTCGCGAGCCGTTAAATACGTATTTAAATAACGTTGCACTTGATCTTTCATATTAGTTGTCAGTAATTTAAAAGACATTTTGAAACACATACGGAACGATAATATTTTTTTAATCTAAATATATATAACTCAAAGGTGACTGACTGACATAGTGATCTATCAACACACAGCCCAAACCACTGGACGGATCGGGCTGAAATTTGGCATGCAGGTAGATGTTATGACGTAGGCATCCGCTAAGAAAGGATTTTGATAAATTCCACCCCTAAGGGGATAAAATAGGGGATGAAAGTTTGTATAAATCTTCTTAGATTTTCGACTGATTGAACTGAAATTAAAGATTGGAGCTACTATGATTAAGCACGCTAAACAAAAATACAGCCGCAAAAACTATACCTAATTAATAATAATACTTTTTAACAGGAGCGAAGCCGCGGGCAACAGCTAGTTATAAATATAATAGCACATAAATGAAAAGTGAACTCGGGTACATTTATCGAGAGCCACAAATAATTCAAAGAGCCGCTTGTGTCCCATAAACTATTTTATTTGAGGTATAAAACCACGATTTTGGCTACAATATAAAACTCATACTAAGGCTCTTATACCAGTGGGCTTATCACGAATTTTAGTCTGGCTTTCGAACCGAGTTCGCTTCAAGCGATTTGTATGGAAATTTGAGCAGCGCCACCGCGTGCGGATTTGGAACTACAATATTTTAGATACGTTTTGTATCTCTCGTTCATTTGATAGATTGCTGGTGCTCGTTAGTCGTTAGTAACAATTCATGATCCCGATTGCTAACGGATCTGTTTTACTTGTGACAGCTCGATTCGAAAGCCAGACTAAAATCGTGATAAGCCCACTGATTGTTGTAGTACCGAGTGCCAAGCCAATAGTCGTGACTATGTAGATATTTAACGATAATGATTACATTCTAGACAAAACTAGTGTAAACAGAATTTTCCAATTGTTTCTAGATTTATTTAGTACAATCATGATTTGTACATGTTTGGATACGGAAATAAAAACTTTGTTTGGATATATTCCTTATTGGAATATCAATTTTGTTTTATAAGGTTGCTGTTAGATGAATGTGATAATTTATTTAAAAGATATAATAAATTATACCAAAACTGCCAACATTCAAATATAGCATTACATTATTTAATAACATGTTTTTTTCAGTTTTTTTTTTGCTAATTATTCCATATACAGGCTATGATTAACGAGTTTCTTGTGATCTTCGACGCCTTTCCGAAGTCATGGTAGAGTCTAACGATAAGCAAGCCAATAAACTATTTTTATTTCATATCATGATTCAATTAGCGCGCAATAAACTGCATTTTTTTCAATTATTAGTGTAGTTATTTGTTCTTTGTCATCATTTTTAAGTCTGCCTTGTTAATTCCGTTTGTGCTCAAGTGACTAGTTTTAGGTTTCAGAAATATTCCTCGACCGTAGTTTGACCTCATCATCACTTAAATGCATTTCATTCCATTTAATGCAGTAATTAATAATAAATCTTTAAACACGACAACCATTAGACAGTAATCAAAATAAAATAATAATATGTTGAATATAATTATAATATAAATATTAATTTTCTTTCTGTTATTTATATTTTAATAAGTAACAATTTCTAATAAATGCGTGTAACGGAACGTAATGACAGCTAGGTGACAGTAGACAGTTGCAATGGATTATTATTATTGGTTAAAGATTACGTCAACAATTTTTCCAGCGTGTGATTGGTCTAAATCTTTAAACACGACAACCATTAGACAGTAATTTTAATTTTCTTTCTGTTAATTATATTTTAATAAGTAACAATTGAAATAATTTCTAATAAACGCATATAACAGAACGTAATAACAGCTAGGTGACAGTAGACAGTTGCAACGAATTATTATTATTGGTTAAAGATTACGTCAACAATCTATATATATAAAACTCAAAGGTGACTGACTGACTGACTGACTTAGTGATCTATCAACGCACAGCCCAAACCACTGGACGGATCGGGCTGAAATTTGGCATGCAGGTAGATGTTATGACGTAGGTATCCGCTAAGAAAGGATTTTGATCAATTTTATCCCTAAGGGGATAAAATAGGGGATGAAAGTTTGTATAAATCTTATTAGATTTTCGACTGATTGAACTGAAATTAAAGATTGGAGTTACTATGATGAAGACGTTTTTACACACGCTAAACAAAAATAAAGCCGCAAAAACTATACCTAATTAATAATAATACTTCTTAACGGGAGCGAAGCCGCGGGCAACAGCTAGTTTTTCATACGCGTGTTTGGTCTATTTTGTTTCGTATGACTGAATGACATTTGAAGTTTTGATGAACTCTACTACTGAATTTCTGAATACGAGCCTTAGTAGGTCCTTAATAGAGGTTGTTCCCTCTCAAGGTGCAGAGTGTGGTCATATCCCTACTAATACATATTATAAATGTGAATGTGAGTTTGCTTGTTACGTTTTCAGGCAACAACTACTTAACCAATCATCCTGAAACTTTGTATACATATTTTTGGATTTTTTATAAACCAAGTAACATGGGATACTTTTTTTTTAAAATAATATGTTACTATATTTTCAATTGAGTATAGTTTCAGCTGTTTGGAATCGTATTGATTCATTTCTATTGAAATGATCTCTGACACTTATTTAATGACTTAAATGCGAGCGAAGCCGCGGGTAAAAGCTAGCACTTTATACTATACAATTTTATAACATTATGGGTAAGGTCAAGTCAGACTATGAACTTGATCTTTCTATTTCGACATTGCCTTGACTGAAAATATCCGTCGAGACAGAGCACAGTTTCAGTGACACATTAAAACGCTTTTATAATGAAATTCAGTTAAATTAGAGAAAACATGTGCTGCAACTAACGCCACCATGAGTAGTCCAGCTGACTACTTTTCTTCATACAATGTTTAAACAAGATAAAACCCAATAGACTCCTATAAGATATTTTATCGAATTATATTTAATTGCATTAAAAATAGAGACAGTAATACACAAGTAAATATGTTAGAGCGAGATAGCTGTCGTATTGTCCTTATTTATTCGTTTATTGATATTTTGGCACGTGGTAATGTTTATTTCTGTTTTGGCAGACAACAAGAAACCGCTGCAGACTGAGAGCTACAATAACACGCTGCAGCCAGGTATGTTATTATTTTATATACGAATGCTTATTAACACTAGGTTTACGGGACGCGCCAATTTGACGCATTTTGACTTTTATCAGAGAATTACCAAAAACTGTTTAAATTTTTATTTTATCTCTTTGTATGACTTTTATTCATTGATCGAGGGAAATATATATTGAAGTCTATTTTCTTTAAAAGTGTTGAATTACTGAACTTGTCTATGTGGTATACCTATCGCTACGATATGCGTCAAATTGACGCGTTTTAGTAGAAGTAGGTATATAGAAAACGTCCGTAAACCTAGTGTTAAAAGAACTATACATATATACTTGGTTCGAATCCGATCTTAACAGTAGTTCCGATAACGATGAACGATATATCCGATAACGCTAGTAATATATCGGTTTTAGATTATTATAATATTATTTTAAATAAATTTTAGAATTATCATCAGATAGAATCAATTAAACGTATTATATTGTTATGATTTTTTCTTCCAGTCCAAAGTCCAATCTGTATCCATTTGAAGATTGTCGCTTGTCATAATTTTAATTTTAAAAAAATACATATGGTATTTATTCCGAAAATTAATTACAATATTTAACTCGTGAATCATCTAAAACAAATGTCTAATTCAGCCATTCTCAAAGTGGTGTTTCGCGGAATCCTAGGGCTAAAATACTGTACTAGCTGACCAGGCGAACTTTGTTCCGCCTTAGAAGCAATAAATAAGCAGATTTTACATTTTATTAATTCAATTTTTTATTAGGAAAAACAAATAAATGAAATCAAATATTTTAATGATTCTTTATTGTTCATGTATTTTGGTGTATAGATTGCACTCTTCTCTTCACTTTGTGATATACGACAACATTACTCCCTCCAAAAAGGAAAGCTCAATATCCAAAACGCGCAAGGGTTTACGTCGTCGTGAGGAACGACGTAGTGCCTCGTTTAATGCTGCAGATGTTGAGAGTTGAGTTGAGGCTATTCAAGATCCTGCTGTTGAGCGTTAGGAGGCCCAGCTGATTTGTCTCCGTGTCCATTTGATAAATTTTGTTGTGTGATTTGAGTTGATGCACCAGGTTGATAAGTGAACGTGTCCGGTAAAACATGATCATTGACATCACCCCTACCTCGTTTTGATCCACGACTATAATAGGAATAATTCTTCGGCTTCTTGTTGTTACTCACAGTATCGTTTTTCGTTTCCAAACTGTTATCGTTACGAATGACATCATTATCATCGTTGTTCTCATCGTTAGTTTCTCTTCGCCTAAGTTGATCAGAGTGTTTCCGTTTGATTACTCCGTTGTTCATTTCAACTTGATAGGAGTAAGTCTTGGTGCGTTTTGATATAATCCTTGGTTCAGAGCCTTTCCCTATAAATTTGTTAACCCAGACTATGTCTCCAATCGAATATTCTGGTGGAATAGTTTCTTTAACTGATGGCCTGAGTTCCTGGAATAACCTAACTCTGTCAAGATCTTCCTTGACGCTTGACTTAAGAAGATCAAACGTAGTGCGCATTTATCTTCCAAACAACATTTCGCTTAGTTGGTATCATTACCTTAGTTGGCGAATCTTTTTTATTCACTGGATATGTTTGGCTGCTTTCATTGTCGCTAGATTCGCTAGACATGTTGTGTCGTGCTAGGCGTCTCGTTCGTAACTGTTTATGCATTGCTTTGCCGCTACTAATGCACACTTTTGAAAAGTGGTTGTTCTTCCCGCATAACCTACAGCGTTTGCCTCTGACTGGACATTCTTCTAAATTATCGTGATAGTCTCCTCCGCAGAAGACGCACATTTGATTGTTTCGTAGTTGACGTTTCTTCGATTTCAAAGTATCGTTACTTCTCGTTGTTCGTATAAAATGTTGCATTATTAATAAAATATAAATGCAGTTTTAACATGAAAAAGCGGTTTATTGTCAACCACAATGACATAAGTGACAGTTGTATTTTATTTATGTAACAACTTTATGTATCAGTTTATTGTTAATTATAAATTATTAAGACCATTAATCGAAATATAAACTATCCTATATCTCAAGTTAGACCAAATTACACATAAAATGCCAACTTTCATCGAAATCGGTTGACTTGGTGAAGAGTTCATTGGGAACATACATATGACACTGGATTTTTATATATTAAGATTAAGGCTTTTTCCTTAGCCAAAAAAGTTTGAGAACCGCTGGTCTAATTTAACATCCCTATCGTCTTAGTTTCATTCTATATAAGCGTACAAAATGATTACATAAATTTTTATTTTTCAGAAACAAAAGATAAACTGCAACGAGCCCCCTTCGAGATAGCTCTCCATCATGCAGGTAAGTTTCAGTAATTACAGTTATAATCTGATTATGGAGATAAGGTATAAACAAACAAACATTTGAGATTGTAGATATTAATAAAACAATTTATACGAGCAATCAAACTGCATGTACGAAGAGGGCCGTTATTTCAAAAAATTATTACTACTAGTTAATTTACGAAAATTTATTGCTGAGTTATTTCACTGAATTTTCTACTTGTCTACTGCTGTACTGCTTATGTACTGCTGCCATCCATCGCTCTTCCTAATTCCTTGACTTTAACTTTGGCTTCGTTACTTTTAGCTATCGTAATTAAATTTATTTAATAGACTTGTAGTCGTATACAGTCTTTCAAATTAATATGTAATAATCTTTAACTAATTAGAAGATATAGTCCGATTAATATAAATTATAGACTTAGTATAGGATTAATAAATATTAGTTTTTGAAATAACGGCCCTCTGCTAACGACAACTACGAATAGTATCAATCATAAAACAATAAAAATAATAATAATAGATGCATATTTTATTATGATGTAGTATTATTTATTCATATTACGTACAGGGATAGGCAGATGTTGTTTTCCAATGTAAGTTCTTATTCTGACACTTACGGTCCTAGTTTGGGATCAATCGTATATATATATCTTAAACCACGTGTTTTATGAATTATTAAGGTCTTTTTGTCTTTCATTGTGTAGACAGAGGAATTCGGAATTAATTATTTATTCTTCTGCAAAATTATATTATAACTATATTTTATAAAAAGGAGTATTATTACATCGAAAACTATATTATGTAATATTATTATTAAATAATAAAAAAATATACAAACTAAATCAAATTTTAATTATAAAATTTAATGAACTGCAAAGCGCTCGAAAATGAGTAAGCCGCAAGAGTATAAATAAACTATTAAAATTATATTCGTGAATAATTTAATAGCATTTTAAAAAGGGCTTGTACAGATATATTTATAATAACGCGGGTTTAAACATATAAAACTATTACAATACGGTATTACGATAAAAAACTTTGTTTACACAAATCCAAATAAGGAAGCTGTAAAAGTAATTCATCTCGTAAATTCCATCTCATTTCTATACTAAATACTAATCGCTTTATTTGTTGTAAAATACCAAACCATACAAGGTCATTTGAGCCCGTCTAAACAGAAAAATCTTCCATCATTACTGTGGGCTTATCACGAATTTAGTCTGGCTTTCGAATCAAGCTGCCACACGTAAAACGGATCCGTTAGCAATCGGGATCATGAATTTTTACTAACGACCAACGAGCACCAGCAATCTATCAAATGAACGAAAAAGACGTTCGAAAATTAACAAAATGTATCTAAAATATTGTAGTTCCAAATTCAATACAAATCGCTTGAAGCAAACTCGGTTCGAAAGCCAGACTAAAATTCGTGATAAGCCCACTGTGCCTGCTTCGCCTACAGAAGCAGCGAGTTCATACTGAGCTGTTGAATCACCTGCCTATTATACAGGGTGTCCCGTAAGTCAAGGACCAAGGAAATACTGGTAATAGAGGGGGTAATTTCCTATCCGAAACATCAAATTTTATTGTCCTAGGCCAAGTAGTTTTTGATCAATTCAATTCAGTCAATTTGAAAAAACACATTTAACTGGACTAAAGCGTCAAATTCCTAGAAATGCCAATATTAAATGTACGTGGTTTTTAGAATTTTTCTATCGGCGCAGATATGGATTTCAAAAGCAGAAAAGATCCTAAAAACCACTTACATTGAGTATTGGCATTTCTAGGAATTTGACGCTTTAGTCCAGTTAAATGTGTTTTTTCAAATTGACACTCGATTAAACGTAAATACTGTTATACCTTTTTGGAATCTGTGAGAAGTGTAGAAGTTTTTAAAACAATGTTCCAGAAGGTTGTCATACATTTTTTTTGCACCAGAATCGATCAAATATCACATTGCAAATTTTGTGATTAAAAATTTGCATACGTCTTAGCTCATAATTTTTATGTTGCCAATAATTACTGATGAAAAATGCATTAATTAGGTAGATACATGTTTTCTTAACACCCTTAAATAATAAAAAGTAGGAATAATAACAACAAATAATAATAATAAAATATTTTGTGTGCGCAGTCAGAGAAATTCCAAAAAATTAAAAAAAAATCATATCTCAAAAACTACTTAGCCTAGGACAATAAAATTTGATGTTTCGGATAGGAAATTACCCCCTCTATTACCAGTATTTCCTTGGTCCTTGACTTACGGGACACCCTGTATAGTGATTGTAATAAGTTCAGATGCATATATTCAACATACTGTACAAATATGACACACATTACAACAGCCGAACACTCAGGTTAACCATAGAGTAAATAACAATACCAGACCATAGATTATAATTATTAATCGAATACTATTTTATTATAACACTGCCGGGTAACCACTACCTCAATTCAATCAACAATTCAGCAGCAAATGCCTTCATCAGCCTTCTGACAAGCCTTCTATTACCTCTGTTTCAAACAAAATCAATCAAATTCCTTATTCGAAACATTAAATTAAAACTGACAATTAACTTCTAAAGTCCAATTCTCCAAAATGTCTTTCTGTCATTGACAATTACTGTGATTCTGTGCTTCCATACAAAAATTACATTCGCTGGTTGTCATAATTTCAGAGCGAGTTGGTGGTTTATGAAAAAAACCTAATTCTGTAGCAGGTGATTAAAAATAACAATATTTATTTTTTAATATAGGCATCATAGCTAATAGGTTTATGATGAGAAGTCGCTTTTTGACCTGAGGGTTTTAGGTGTGAATTAAAATTTTATAATTTCTTATCGAATACTCGACATTAGCAGAATTGTGTTTAATATTTATGATATATGATAGCTTATTGTGATAATTAAAGTCGGTAAAAGTAGATCTTTTTATAATATATAAAGTACTAGCTTTTACCCGCGACTTCGCTCGCTTTTAAGTCATTAAATAAGTGTCAGAGATCATTTTAATAGAAATAAATCAATATGATAACTATATATTCTTGCTTGGCTAGGATTATCAATTTTTAAAAATTACTACATACTCGTACATGCAATATAAAAATATATAAAAATGACAGACAGAAATAAAAATAAATATAGAAAAATTACAAACGGCTGCAACTATAGTCAATTGGAAACTATAGTAAAACATAATAGTTATTTTTTTGTAATAAAAAGTATTCTATGTTACTTCTAGTACCTACCTCCAAAAATATGTGTACAAAGTTTGATGATGATCAGTTAAGTAGTTGTTGCGTGTAAACGTAACAAACAAACTCACATTCACATTTGTAATATTAGTACGGATGACAATTGACGTAAATAATGTTTTGGTTAAAATGAGTCATTTTATATGCTCCCAATTAAATGAAGGTTATTCGGGGAAGTTTCCTTTGATTTTATGTCCGAATAAATCTCCGTGTTATTGTTTTATGCCATTGTTTTATTATTTAACACACAGAACCGTCGACGACCGGAACTTTCCGTTACGTTCAACTGGTTGCTCAAATATTCCTCGAATTCGCGGATTACTTAACCAAATTCAGATGCTTATCTAAATAAATAAAAAGATAAGAAGAGTTATACCATAAAATAATTGATTCAAAATATATATATGTAACATAAAAAACTAAAAATATATATTAAATTATTTAAAATTATTTTGCTTATAATTCCCGCTACAACATTCAGTAATTTGTCTCGACGCGTTTCGCCACTTCACGTATCCTGATGATGCCACGTGAAGTGGCGAAACGCGTCGAGACAAATTACTGAATGTTGTAACGGGAATTATAAGCAAAATAATTTTAATTAATTTAATTTAATAAGGATTTCCGCAAAGTAACGCCTGAAACAACTAATTATAAAAATATATCTTTTCGAGTAAAAAAGACCAACGATATGAGGATTTTTTTTTGTATAATACTAGTTACATAACAAATATCTTAGAGCTATTATTATAGCAATACATAGGCGTCGTATAACACGTGTTGTGGGCCAGTCGGCCATTAAAACGTGAAAACTCAAGGTCGCTTTCCCGCCAAAATAAATATAAAAACGATCACGACTTGCTTTTTTTTTCGGGGATATATTCGAATTGTGCTGAAATTCTAGTTCGGACTGGTTTAAGGAATTTTTAGTATTATTTTTATTGTCTTAAATTTATACGCTCCTTTTTTATTTTGTGTTTCTTCATTTTATTAACGTTAATTATAGGGTAATATATAAATTATATTGTTTTAGGGCAGACAGAAGCTATGTAAATATATTATCATTGTTTGAAGGTGTATCAACTTTAGCAGTTTTTTTAAAATCATGTTAAAGGCTTCATTATTATTATAGCTCCGTTATCAATAGGTGTTATTGCTTACTCCTTGTTGCTCGGGTTGCTTTAAGGAGCTTCCATTCCATACTCATTTTTTTTATTATACAAGAAATAAAAATACGATTATATAGTCTAAAATTAATTGGTAATTATAGATCCACTGGACCAATCCTCGTTAAATACAAATTTTGTTCTTAATGATTTCTCCAGAATATTTAGGCTAAAATGATTACGAGTTTATCCCAAGATTGGGGGTTGCATGGTTACTTTAATTAACTAAATTGTAATAGATAGCTTGATACATGTTATGGTTGTTTACCTTCAAATGACGTCAGAGTCGTTAAGGGCTAGAAATAGTATCATCTCTAATACAGGAAGGGCGTCGTCTCTGACGTAGGAAGAATTTTGATTTTTTAATAGCTATACTGGAAGTATCAAATAAACAAAATGCTTTATATTGTAATTGTTATTTAACCTATTACTTCCCAAGCGTCGAAACCATTGGAATTTTCATAATACGTTAAGAAAAAATAATATGAAACGAAAATTAAAAAAAAAATCTTAAACGCTGAGTCAGCCTGTCCTATAAAATTTGTCAATGGGGATAAAAATTATATTTTGTTTTTATTTTTATATTATATATATTTGGTAGAAGTCTAAGAATCAGTTTTATGTACTTCGAAGTTGGTTACTGTTTTCTTATACGGTACCTATATAAAATCGGAACATAATGCTTTTTTTGAAGCAGCAAAAATGATCAATTTGAAAAAAAATACATAAAAATTATGTAAATATTTTTCTCAGCAGAAAAATAGTATAAAAATACGAATCTCATCAGAAACAATAAAAAATAAAACTCTTAATAGGTTAAAAAAAAAAATTGAATATAGTGTCCTAAAAATAGGACAGTGGGAAGTAATGGGTTAATAGGAAAACTTGAGGCAAGCAATTAATAACCTTGTCGAATCTCCCAAAAATCACGTCTAGTGCCAATGTAAAAAACATAATCTTATGTCTGCACTAATGTCCTATGATAAGATGTAGGCATATTAGCAAATAATAATACGCCTCTTTATTTGCGTACATACAATCGATCGATTCGAATATATTCATATTATTTATATTATCATACAATATAGATAACGTCGAGCAATATGAATGGGCAATAGTAAAATTAACCGCCTATGACGTCATCAACTGTCTAATTAAAGAGATTAGCACAAATAGGTACAGTCAAGCAAATTAATAGTACAGAGATGAGTTTGGTTAAACTGTGGGCTTATCACCAATTTTAGTCTGGCTTTCGAACCGAGTTAGCTTCAAGCGATTTGTATGGAAATTTGAGCAGCGCCACCGCGTGCGGATTTGGAACTACAATATTTTAGATAGTTTTTGTTAATTTTCGAACGTCTCGATCTTTCGTTCATTTGATAGATTGCTGGTGCTCGTTAGTCGTTAGTAAAAATTCATGATTTTACGTGTGACAGCTCGATTCGAAAGCCAGACTAAATTCGTGATAAGCCCACTGTATTGAAGTCGTATGGAACTACGTGTGAAACTAAGTAGAACATTGTTTTACATGGGTATGTAATGTTATCATCCTGACCTTGGTGTTCATCGATCTCGATGACGTCACCAGGGCGAGTCCACTGCCCATTATTGTACGTCTAGTCCAAACAACCCTAACGTATATGTGTATGCTTCAAATTACAATTATTTATTTAATTGTAAAAATAGAGTAAAATTTGTTTGAAATTTGCATTAAGTTCGCCTTTTGTTCAATTTTATTAACTACTAGCTTTTACCCGCGGCTTCGCTCGCATTTAAGTCATTAAATAAGTATCAGAGATCATTTCAATAGAAATGAATCAATATGATAACTATATATTCTTGCTTGGCTGGGATTATCAATTATTAAAAATTACTACATACATGCAATATAAAAATGACAGACAGAAATAAAAATAAATATAGAAAAATTCCAAACAGCTGAACCTATTGTAAAAAATATTTTATTTTATTTTCTTCTAGTAGGTACCTCCAAAATATGTGTACAAAGTTTCATGATGATCAGTTAAGTAGTTGTTGCGTGAAAACGTAACAAACAAACTCACATTCACATTTATAATATTAGTAGGGATTTAAGTTTAATCAATTACTATTATTAAAAATTGGGTTAAAATGTAGGAATATTTAAAAATAGAGGGTAAAATTAAATGGTTTGTTTTCAGTGCTTGAAATAATAAAACATGAACAAAGAGACGTGCGTTGTTAATTTGCTGAAAGTCTAATAATTAAATGTTTATGTCGTATTCTATTTCAGTTTTCATGTTTTTTTTCTGTTAGTATCACGAATTATAGACGGCGTTTCAGGGTCGAGTGATGACTGAAATGAATGAGTAAGATTATTGTGTTTGCTACTGTACTTTGGATGCTGTAAATAAAGCAAAAATGTAGCTATACTAATATTATTGTTCAGGCTATGATTGGCGAGTTACCGACTATGCGTAACTTTGAAAGGATCACCTGTAGCTTATTTACAATAAATAGTTTATGAAATATCAGCCTTTTGTGATTATTATTTTCACACTTCATTTGACAACGCGTGGGCTTTCAGTGTCGTCGAACTTTCGGGAATATTTGTTGACATAGTTGTGGTAAATGACGTCGTAGCATTTGACCTTATTTTCGTGTTCTTTGCTCGACACTGAAATTTCTTCTCATCGATAAAGATTTAATCATATTGTATACGTATATGGTATATTTATATTAGACTAGCATATGAACACACTCCGCCTAATGTTAAGCTAGAGTGTGGTCTAAGTTATTCCGGTTGCTCCAAACTGATCCCGAAGGTTGTAGCGCTACCATATCTGTTTATATATTAAGGTTTAAGACATTTATTTCCTCAAAAAGAATTACAGAAATTCACTTAATTGAGATAAAAAAAGATATATAAATAAACATAACGTACATAGACTAAATATATCTTATTATACTAGAATATTGACAACACCATCACAAGGCACTCAAACCCATTATATGTTTTTTCAATTTATATTTAAATTTAGTAATATTTTTAATATTAGTTATATTAATCGGCAATTCATTATAGACCTGCGCTCCTTCCACCATAACACTTCTTTTTTCATAGCTAGTTCTAGCTCCCAGGATTTTTAGTCCAAGAGTTGGCACCAATTTTTGGGTAGATATTTGAGGCAAGCTGAAAACTTATTCCATACATTTCCTATTCCCCAACACGGAGCTGCAGACCTCGCTGGTGAGTAGCGGGGCTAAATCAACCCCTGAATTTTTTATCTAGAGTTATGGGACAAGGTTTCAGCTTGCCTCAAATAGCTACTACCCAAAAATTAGTGCCAACTCTCCAGAGGCGGCTCGTCCTAAAGAGCGCTGGTGCAGTGCACTCCCACGAAAATTGCAGAAGTAATATATATTTCTTCATAATACATACTATCCTTACATTACATTCATTCTATTCTACTATGCCTATACAATAGTATATTATATTACCAATATCTACGCCGATGTCATATAAGTTCTGTAATTTTCGTGGGAGTGCACTGCACCAGCGCTCTTTAGGACGAGCCGCCTCTGCAACTCTCCGACTATTTTATCTGATTTTAACTCCATGTGTAGAATTTATGAGTTTTTTGTTAAATTTAATTTTTGTATTAGTTTCACTTCAGGAAATATTGCTTTTTAAATTATTATAATCTCTGACCTTAACTCGGATTAAATAATGTCAGCAGCGGATTATCCAGTGATTGATGTCTATTTACGAATGATTCAACACGTTTAATTATTTATTATTTGATTGTTATCAATTTACAGTTAGCACAGATTCTTATTGCTCTGTTATTTTTATACGATTCATTGTACTATACATTTGATCTCCCAAATCACGCCTGGCACTGCGGGGATTGAGTACCTATGTCACACAATTATCGAATGACTAGCTCGGATATATCCTCCTACTATATAAATGTGAATGTGAGTTTGTTTGTTACGTTTTCACGCAACAACTGCTTAACTGATCATCATGAAACTTTGTACACATATTTTTGGAGGTACTACAAGTAACATAGGATTCTTATCTTTTTTAAATTGTTAGAATTCAAAATTATTTAACTTTCTTACAGTGAAGTATATTTTAACATTTGTTGTTGTAATTCAATAAAGTATATTTTAAGTTTTTGAAACATCATTGTACGTAATAATTTTTAAAAATTTGATAATCCTAGCCGAGCAAGAAAATATAGTTATCAAATTGATTCATTTCTATTGAAATGATCTCTGATACTTATTTAATGACTTAAATGCGAGCGAAGCCGCGGGTAAAAGCTAGTTAATATATAAATATAAGTCAATACATAGTAGCCGCGACGAGAAGACAAAAAAACATGGGTTAGCCGTTTAAATATTATATTCTAATTTCATGCCATGGTTTAAATATGCACATATTTCCATTGTCATGATATCTCTCTGAATAATGTAAAAGCACATTTTCTTCCGCATTTCTTTAATATCAAAAAATAAAATCACAATTTTAATCTTCGTGGGCGTGTCGCATATTATTATGGATTAATTGGAGTCACTTGATCGGAATTTTATTTAGTCTGAAAATAAATTGATAATTATTTATAGTTATGACTAAATCAGTTCTACAGTATATGGGCTGAGAATGATTTTCAAAAACGTGTAATTTAGATGAATATCTTACTGATAAAAAAGTTTGGACGTAATCTATGTCATTTTATGTTTACCCTTAGGTATACAATAGGATGACAATGCCCCTATACAGCAGCTATTCTTCTACATCATAGTAGATTTATTATATATTATTATGACATTAGTATATAAGTGAACAATGCCATTATGCAGCAGCTAAATCAAATTGATAATTATTAAATTAATAAATTTATTTCATTTGTATTTGTATTGACGAGTAAAAGCGCTCTATTGGAGTCCATTTACTAAAAGTAAAAAAAGAGACGGTCCTTCGCTATGCAGGTTTGAGAAGACTAATTGGAACAACGCGGTTAAGTTTCTTACACGAGTAATTATCAACTTCAAATTGCTTTCTATTGTATACTATTATTGAATATGTTGTATATCGTATAAACAGCGGTTGGCATTAGATTAACTCGTGCAAAAAAGAAGCTGTCTGTCTACATTAAGTAGCTTCAGCTGCTTTTCATGCTGCGAACATGTTTTATAATTGCATTTGTCGGCGTCGTAATGTCGACTTTAGTATTAGAGCTTCGTTTCCAAGTTTTATTCTAGTTTTATTTTGTAGGTATCTTCTATCTCTAAATATATATAATTCAAAGGTGACTGACTGACTGACTGACTTAGTGATCTATCAACGCACAGCCCAAACCACTGGACGGTTCGGGCTGAAATTTGGCATGCAGGTAGATGTTATGACGTAGGCATCCGCTAAGAAAGGATTTTGAAAAATTCCACCCCTAAGGGGATAAAATAGGGGATGAAAGTTTGTATAAATCTTATTAGATTTTCGACTGATTGAACTGACATTAAAGATTGGAGCTACTATGATGAAGACGTTTTTACACACGCTAAACAAAAATAAAGCCGCAAAAACTATACCTAATTAATAATAATACTTCTTAACGGGAGCGAAGCCGCGGGCAACAGCTAGTATTAAATAAATTGTTTAATTCATTTTATTTAAAGACGATATTAAACGTAATTTTAAACACAATTAAAACTTATATAAGGTAATATTTTAGTGTAATTAATATGTAAGTCTTCTCACACTACGTCTTTCTACTAAAATTCCTTTACTTTATACGTCTCTGGAATAATTTACCTTTATCTATTAATAAATCTGCACCATCTCTTCCTATCTTTAAACTTAAACTTAAATCACTATACCTATCTCCTTCTGAATAATATTTGTATATATGTGTATGTTCATTATATATTTAGTTGACTTATATTTATGTATTTTATTTATCTAAATTGCATTGCCCAATACTATAACTGCTTCTTCTATGACAATTGGTTATCTGGAAGAAATTACTTTTAGTGATAAGATCGCCAATTGCTCTAAATCTGTTTCCTATTGTTGTTGTATTGTTATTATTATGTTTTAAAGCAATAAAGTATTTATTATTATTATTATTAAAGTTGTAGTATTTTATAAAAGATATTTCATATTGGTATAATAATTAATATTTCAGGCGTTTTTATATTAAAAAGTTATGAATACGGCATTACCGAAAATGTATCCTAAACCCAATAAGGCAATGTCAGTTTTGTTTACGATAGATATGACAATAATTGTATCTTATTTGGCGCCTGAATGTCGCGCGAACAGTTCACTCACTCTTCACGATAAAAATCTCTTCGCTGATAAGGGAATTGTATGGTTTTTTAATTATTTATTATTAAAGTAAAATTACAATACAATATTCAATGGTCCCACACTAGGCAATGCCTGTGACGTGGGATCCAGAATAGGAATATGTGAGCATTTTATTAAAGAAATTTTGTTGCTATGTGAAATTGTTTACTTGTTGTGTCTTATATTGTTTATTGCAATTCTCTGGCTGTTTGGTTTTACATACATAATTATTAATTAGATATATTATACAGATATAATATAGAGTATGTACATGGGCTCAGGGTGGGGCAGCAGTCTAAAATAATATGTAACTAGCAAACTATACCCGCGGTCTTGCCTCGGTTAATTTTTTTGTGTCGACTGACGACTGTCGAGTGTGAACTTTCTTACGGATTTTAAGTATTGTAGTTAGTACCTAGATAATTAAGTTTTTTAGGTTAGATTAGGTAGGTTTGTAAGGTAGAATAAAAAAGCTTGGACATAATCTATGTCATTTTATGTTTACCCTTAGGTATGCAATAGGATGCCAATGCCCCTATACAGCTACACAGCTATTCTTCTACGTCATAGTAGATTTATTATATATTATTATGACATTAGTATGCAAGTGGACAATGCCAGTATACAGCAGCTAAATCAAATTGATAATTAATAAATTTATTTCATTTATATTTGTATTTGTATTGACGAGTAAAAGCGCTCTATTGGAGCCCATTTGCTAAAAGTAATAAATAAATTAAATTAAAACGCCTATGAGTATGTATGTATTATTGATATAGGATTTTTGTCGTTATATCGCAGGTTACGGCACCTTCCAATGGCTGCTGCTTATGTCGTGTGGAGCGGTGTACGCTGTCTGTGCTCTCAGCACGACCACGCTCAGTTTCGTGTTACCTGCGGCCGAATGTGACTTTGAGCTGTCCTCCAGCGACAAAGGCCGTCTCACTGCCACGCCTCTCATCGGTAAGCCTTACCTTTGTTTCATGTAAACTACTTAAATATACATTTTTACTGTTCTTCCAAGTGTACTGTAAGCATACATTTAAAAAATCAAAACTCTTTACTTCACATAGGCCCTTCTGCCTCTTGTGTATTGTCAAAAAAAATTGGAGAAATCGCAAGATGTGATAGTGATTCTTGCTTTAGAACGTAGTAATTTAGATCTGCTTGGAAGTAGCCGGGATAACGAGAGGAGTGTGCCCTGTTAATTTGGACAGAGCACATTTGTCTCCTCAAGCCGGCATAGTGGAGTCGACATCTGTCTGTTGTGACACTTGTCTATGCTCATGGACCGCACTCTAGCTTAACATCAGGCGGAGTGTGGTCATATGCTGGGCTATCGATAAAAAAAAGTACATCGAAAATTCAGTTTTTTTTTTGTTAATTATTATATTTTATGTAAAGGCTATGATTGACGAGTTTCTTGTGGTATTCTTCTCGTCATACGCCTTTCCGAAGTCATGGTAGAGTCTAACGATGAGCAAGTGCACGCCTTTAGTACCTATGCTAATAAACGATTTTCATTTCATTTCTTTAATAAATAATTATTCTGTAATTCTAGAAGTAATAAGTGAGTGAAGTTGCTTTTCTTCTAAAGATATATATTCTTCTTTGATCCCTCTTGATTGTGTTAAGAATTCTATCAGTAAAATATTTAGCATTCAAGCCTGAATTGAATGTAGTCAATCTGAAAGTTATATAATACTTATTCTCGTGTTTTTGAGTGTTCATTGCCTGCTAATTCTTTAATAAGAGTAAAACCAGCAATGTACCCATACATGCAGTAGTGCATCATACCTTCCACATTCTTTATCCTAATTCATGGCCGTGTTAATTTACAGGTATGTGTGTCGGATCCTATTTCTGGGGAAATCTGGCAGATGCACGTGGAAGGAAAAAAGCCATGATTGGAGCCTTGCTTCTGGATGCGACCGCGGCTGTGCTGTCCAGTTTTATGCAGTCATTCCCTGCCTTTTTGGCATGCAGGTATGACTTACAAGCAGTTCCTTCTTTGATAACTCCCCAGAATAACAAACTTGCATTTTATTCCAGGTTTTTCAACGGTTTCGGTATCATAGGTGCTACTGGTCTGGTGTTCCCTTACTTCGGTGATTTCCTCTCCTTGAGACACCGTGATGTGATGCTGGTCAGACTTGAAGTGTTTTGGACTATTGGAACTATATTGCTACCAGGTTTGTTATTTACGCTGATTATAACCATGTACAAACAAATAGGATTATAGGTTGCCTTAGTAGACAAGCGGCTTGAGATTACTAGTCGCTTTTATACCCAGGAATGATTATAGTAACATTGGTGATCGGGCAGTCCCGAGATAGTACCATCATTTTTATGAAATGAAATGAAAATCGTTTATTAGCATAGGCACTAAAGTTAGACTCTACAATGGCTTCGGAAAGGCGTATGGCGAGAAGAATACCACAAGAAACTCGTCAATCATAGCCTGTTTTTGTTTAATTTGTTTAATTGTAACATCCGTAAACCTAATCCTGTCAGCATGAAAGCCTTTCCTATCAAGCATTACCTGTAGACGTCTGTCTATAAATAATTAATTTCTGCCCTTGGATCATACTCTAGCTCAGCGGTTCTCAAACATTTTTGGCGAAGGAAAAAGCCTTAATATAATTATAAAAAACTGATTTATATGTATTTATGAATAATCATATTGCAATGTAATATTACGTAATATTTAGTTAGAATATTTAGATGTAACTTTATAATCTCCCTTTGGTAGGTATTTTAAGCAGTATTTTAGCCCTAGGGTTCCACGGAAGACACTGAGAATGGCTGCTCTAGCTTAACATAATCCAATTTCAGGTATAGCTTGGTTCATTATCCAGGACCCATTCTTCAACCTGACACCAGTTGGTGGTGACGGCTTCCAGTATACCTCCTGGAGGGTGTTCGTTGCAGCTTGCGGAATACCAAGTCTGCTCGTTGTGTCGCTTATAGCACCTTTCCCTGAAAGCCCAAGATATTTGCTTCATGCAAATAAACCTGAGAAAGCTCTTAAAGTTCTTCAACGAATATTTACTGCTAATACGAAATTGCCGGCTAGTGAGTTCCCTGTGAGTATTTTTCTAACATATTCTAGTACCTAAACCTAAGTTATTAATAAGATAAAAAAGCTTGGACATAATCTATGTCATTTTTGTTTACCCATAGGTATATAATAGTATGACAATGCCCCTATACAGCAGCTATTCTTCTACATCATAGTAGATTTATTATATATTATTATGACATTAGTATGTAAGTGGACAATGCCAGTATACAGCAGATTTCATTTACATTTATATTTGTATTTGTATTGACGAGTAAAAGCGCTCTATTGGAGTTCAATTACTAAAATAAATAATAATAATAAAACTGCAGGTAGAAAACATGATAAGCGCCGATGGTGATGAGGAAGAAGAGCCGGTGGTGACGTCAGACAACAATGGCAACGTAACCAAAGTGCCATTGACGTTCAAACAGAAATGGGAGGCTTTTTGGGCCAGAAAGAAGATGCTGGTAACTAGACCCAATATCGGATGGCTGGTGCTGTGCTGTTTTGTTGATTTCGGATTAATGTTCAGGTATGAAAACGGTTTTCAATAGTTTCAGGATTAACAGGAAATTATTTAAAATTATTTTGCTTATAATTCCCGCTACATTAGGTCGATAAAGGAAAATAATCTCCACCAACATTCAATAACTTGTATCGACGCGTTTCGTCACTTCACGTATCCTGATGATGCCACGTGAAGTGGCGAGACAAGTTATTGAATGTTGATGCGAGGTTATTTTCCTTCATCGACCTAATGTAGCGGGTATTATAAGCAAAATAATTTCCTTTAATATGGATTTCCGCAAAGTAACGCCTGAAACAACCAATTATATTAACTCAGGATTAACAATTAAATCTTAACGAATTCTGATTAACCTGAAATTTCTTTTCAGTTATTATACCTTAATGATGTGGTTCCCTGATCTTTTCGAGAGATTCAGTCAATTCTCAACAATGTATGAGGGAGTTTCAGCTGGCGTTTGTGAAGTTTCAGCTAATTTATCCAGAACTATTGTAAGTATTGCAAAGAGCTTTCAGTTTCCTCATTATATATTATAGAGAACTAGCAGTTGCCAGCGACTTCGTTCGCGTAATAATGAAGATATAAAGTACTATGAATTTTAACATGAAAAAGCAGTTATTGAAACATAACTGTAATAGTTAGACATATGGTATCGCACACATTTTTGTAGATATTGCTGTCCTCTATAAAACTGTAGTACATCACTTTGCTCTATTGTCAATAATTTCCACAGCGTACGCAATATAATGAATTTTTTTCACACTTTGGGTTGCATTATTGAAGTTTTCATATGAATCCCAAACGTTTTTGAAAATATTCCATAGCCTATGTTCATCAGGGATAATGTAGGATTCTAATGGTAAAAGAATTTTCCTGTAATTTCGGAGCCTATTCAATACATACAAACAATCAAATGTTTCCTCTTTATTATATTAGTATAAATTATACTGGATGAAATAAGATACCATAAGTGTTCAGGTTTTTCTATATATATATTTATGTTTTTAATTTCAGGTAGACGAGATAGAATGCAAACAAACATTGAAAGATGAGGTATATACACACACACTGCTAGTTGCGTTAAGTTGTTTGCCTACAGCGCTCTCTGTCGGGATTACTATAAACATGCTCGGAAAGAAACTTATGTTAAGTAAGTTATCATTTTTTTGTGTTCTTATACACTATAGTGCCAGGGGGGCTACTCAGGCGTACTTCGGACGAAAATACGGACGTTTCCTACTCAGCAACACTTACGTAATTATTCATTAAATTACGGATTTTGACAGCGATGTCACGACGGATAGGCCACACAATGCTTATTTGACAGGACTTTTTACGGGCGTATGTGTCAAAATTCACGTAAGCTACAGAGGTGACGGCCGATAACTTCGGATATGCCTGAAACGTAAAGTGTTCATGTTCAGGTGCCAATTAGTTCTGTTATTTTTAATGTATTCCTTTATATTTTCAGTTATAATGTTAATAAGTTCCGGTCTGGCCGCACTGGGTCTGAACCTGGTACAATCGTCTCTTCAGAACCTCATACTGTCTTGCGTGTTTGAAGCCATAGTCAGTTGCACGGAGGCTGTACTCTTCTGTGTCATTTGCGAGATATTCCCCACTAAAGTTGCGTACGTATTTTTTTTATTGTATTATGGGTAGAAGACAATAGATGGCGCTGTATAAAACCAATCACACAAGTAAAGTTGGAACATATCCCTACTAATAAATGTGAATGTGAGTTTGTTTGTCACATTTTCACGCAACAACTACTTAACCGATCATCATGAAACTTTATACACATATTTTTGGAGGTGCTAGAAGTAACATAGGATAATTTTTATTTTAAAAAATAATGTATGTTTTACTATAGTTTCCAACTGACTATAGTTTCAGCTGTTTGATATTTTTCTATATTTATTTTTATTTCCGTCTGTCATTTTTATATATGCAGTATAAAATTATTTGAATTTTTGAAGTTAGGTGTCTTTTTTGTGATTTATATATGCAGTATAAAACTATTTGAATTTTTGAGGTTAGATGTCATTTATGTGGTTAGATGCCGCTTTATTATTTTATGCGAGCGATGCCGCGGGTAAAAACTAGTATGAAAATAAAGCAAGGGTAATAAATAAATAAATAAAAGAAGTTTATTTATTTATTTATTACTTAATAATAGAAAAAATAATAATACAGAGTGAGTAAGGAGATGGCAGCCTTATCGCTAAGAAGCGATCTCTTCCAGGCAACCAATTTTGAAAATGTAGAGAAATGCAGAAGACAAATAAGAAGTTTAGTTGTAATATTTAAATATTATATTGGTCCACTGGACTAGTTCTTGTGGAATAAAACTTTGTTGTTGATGTAGGTCGTAGTAAATTAATGTCAATGGTTTTATTGTTCAGTGCAACAGCGATGGCGGTGACTGTTATGTGCGGGCGCATTGGTGCGATTGTTGGGAACGTCGTGTTCGGCGCACTTGTGGACGAGCATTGCACTGTGCCAATTTACATGTTTGGCACTTTCCTTATAAGTAAGCAGCTGTTTCTTTTGGTTATTAATGGCGCGGCCGATCTCACAGGCATAGCAATTATAGGTTCTATGGACTTTTTTAGTTTTTAGTCTGATTTAAAGGGGAAAAAAACTTTTGTATGAAACTTATTTTCTCAATTGAGCCCGTCAAGCACACCGCGCCCGATCTAAGGAGTTTTCGAGGGGCGCCCGACAAAGGGTTAATAATTTGATTAATATGTACTACATCAGTGTTTCCCAACTTGGGGCCAACAGGGGGTAATTTAATTGTTAAGTGGGCAAATCGAAAATAGACTCGACACGTATTTCGTGCTAGATTTCGGTGCCAAATTTAACGAAAAACGCAAATTCTTACATAATTGCGGTAAATAATTTCACTTTATGATACCAAAATATCAACTTAGTGCTTGGTTACATAGGGGAGGCATAAGAATTTTAGAAAGACTAAGGTGGGGCATGGCACAAAAAAGGTTGGGAAACACTGTAGTTGGTAGTTTCTTAATAGGTCTTGGATGGATTAATTCATTTGTTGTATTATATTTCCAGCGAGCGGAATGCTTTGTATGATTCTACCAAAGCACACAAGACCAGCACGTTTGGATCTCACGCAAACTCGGTCTCCACCAGAATTACCCGATAGACTCCTAACTGTGCCTGTCCACCCGGAGGAGAAACCACTAACTCATCAGGAATCTGATAGAAGACCCAACGAATATCCGGACAAGATTATACAAGTTCCGGATATATCCGTGCGGAAGCTTCACATACCAGATAAGAAATGAATTTAGGTTTAAATGATTATTTGTGCTATATATATATATATATAATGAATTTTTGGATATTTGTTGCTTAACATCTTAACTGTAAATCTCCAGATCTGTGCTAGTAGCAACGAACACTGGATCGATACTTAGTATTTTTATAATTTATATTCTATTTTTAAAAGTATAGTTCGTTATTTTTAATTGTTTTATTTTTTATAAGGAAACCTAATGATCTAGACTCCGTGAACTAGTTTTAATCGATAGATAACGACTGCAATTGTTAGAGTGGGGCGTTTACTAGCGAACCTCTGTGCTTGTATCAACTAGCGGATTTCTTTCGTTCCAATGTACAGTAAACCCCCCTATAACGCGGTAGATTGGTTCCCGTTCGTTATACCCCGTATAACGCGTTTTGTACAAATTATTCACATTAAACTTTTCTCATTAAATGGAATATTAATTAAAAACTATGTTATAAACAATATACGTGCAAATGAATTGAACACAGAAATCTAACATGTGAAATGCTCGCGTTATATGGGGGAAAACACGCGTAATACGAGGGACATTAATTCGCGTATAATGAAATCGCGTTATAAGAGGACCGTGTTATAAGGGGGATTGCTGTATTGTACGTTTGAAACTGGTGAATGTTATAATATAAAGCAATTGTAACTCGAAATAATCAAAACAATTATAAGCCTTCTAAATGTCATATTTTACATTAATTCAAATGTCTTTATTGCAATACACAATTATAATAATTAAGATGTCAATACAATTCAGTGTCAATGTGACAACCAATCAGGGCACAGCAATATAATTATACAATTTCAATCAATTATATAATTTCATTTCTGTGGGCTTTACACGAATTTTAGTCTGGCTTTCGAACCGAGTTCCCTTCAAGCGATTTGTATGGAAATTTGAACAGCGCCACCGCGTGCGGATTTGGAACTACAATATTTTAGATACTTTTTGTTAATTTGATAATAAGATTGCTGGTGCTCGTTAGTCGTTAGTAAAAATTCATGATCCCGATTGCTAACGGATCCGTTTTACTTGTGACAACTCGATTCGAAAGCCAGACTAAATTCGTGATAAGACCACTATTTCGAATCATTGAACTACTCGTGAACTGAATAAAAATTATGTGTTTAATTTTTTTTTAATTGTATTAGGCTCTCATCACATTTTATCACTCTTAGCACAATATTATTTAAAAAAAAATGAACGCCACGTTGTACATATTTGGCTGTTGATGTTAGTGTTGTACTTAGAATATTTAATTAGTGATGTTCCATAAAATATATAAAGGATGTATTTATTGATATTAATAAAATACGATATATTTAATATATCGATGGGTTCTATTTCCATTTCGTAATCTTATTGAAATAGTTCCAAATTAAATCCTAACATTATCTCAATAATTTCTGAGATAGGTACTCAATACAACGGAGAATGTATACAAACAAACTATACACAATAACAACTTTAAATCGTATTATAAAATTGTAATTTTGTAGTTCCTACCATGTCAATAGGACCCGGAGATAAACAGTTTTACAAACATTAGGGGTCATCCATAAATTTTGTCATACGAATTTTATGATTTTTTTACCCCCTCCACTGTCCTGGTCACATTCGTGAGATCCCCCCCCCCCCTCTCCTCTAAAAACTAGTGTCACATATTTTACAATTTTACACCTAGAAATTATTAAATTTCTTTTCCATTTAAATTATTTTTTCAATAAAATCAAACATACGTATGAAAATTAACAAAATAATTAGAGATATTCCGACTAGTCGCCGACTATCCGGCTTCTTACTTTGTGTCTATTTCTCAATAAAATGTATGTGTTACTTCCTTGTAAAGAAAACATATTGATGACATTTATCAAACAAAATTAGTATCTTAATTAAAAAACAAAATAACAATATCTAATGTCAATTTCTATGGTCAAACTAGTGAGCTGTAAAATTCAAAAAACTTTCTTTGTTATTTATATTTGTCCACATGTCAGTAGTGACTGAAATTGCAGCTCTTAGTCGGCCGACTAGCCGACTAGCGGATATATTATATTTTGAAATTAGGACCCCTCCCTTCCCCTTGTCGCACTTCGTTGACCCCCTCCCTCCGTCTTCGCGTATGACGTAATTTATAGATAGCCTCTTGTGAGAGATTTGATGATTCATGTATACAAATATACTCTAGAATCAGATAATAGTTTGTTTTTAAGACAAAAGTGTCTGTCATTAAACATATAGATGTTTAGTTCAAGTAAATTCGCACTTAATTAGTTCTATATTTGCGTTAAATTGTTCGTGTCTTGTTTCTACAATTACAATATTATATTTAATACTCGTATCAAAGGCAAACATCTTATAATAAATGTATAAAGATAAAGTTTTCAAAGGTTACACAGACATCTAAAACTGAAGACAACGTTAGATTCTATTCAGAATACATTTGCCATTGTTTTAGAAATGGTTTAGCTCCATAAAGTTCTCATGAAACGGGGTCTTTTATAAGGCATTTGAGAGTGTGACTTGTTGGGATTGAGATGAATATAATTGAAGACCGAAATGGTATCTTTGTCAGTAGCTCTCAAATGTTAAATTATTTATATATTTGTTTTATATTAGTTAATATTTGTTTTATTTAATTTCAATCTGTTATTACTATATACATGTGATAATTGTTGTTTTTTGTACAGTGAAAATTATGCTGTTACTGCGTGTAGATTGTATTGAAACAAATAAAATGTCGAAATAAATGTATATTACGCAAAATTGGAGTAAATAAGAATACTAATGTTATATAATTAAATTTAAATACTAAAAATGAAGTTAGACGATTGTGAAAATAATAAAAATGATTGCGAAAACCAACAGACGATTGTTATTTCTGAAATACCAAAAGAAAATTGTGAAAAACATCACACGTATGACGAAGCGTTACTGTTTGCTGGTAAGTTTTTAATTTCCATAAATTATTACAAAACTAGCTTTGACCCGCGGCTTCGCTCGCACGTATGACGAAGCGTTACTGTTTGCTGGTAAGTTTTTAATTTCCATAAATTATTACAAAACTAACAACTATAGTAAAAAATATAATTTTTTTTAATAAAAAGTATCCTATGCATTTAAGTCATTAAATAAGTATCAAAGTTTCATGATGATCGGTAACTATAGTCAAAAACGTTGGAAACTATTATTTTAAAATTTTTCATGAATTGTAATTACAAACTAAAATGTTTCGAAGGATCTAAAGTTCTTTTTTAAAAACATTTTTTGTGTATGAACCTTGAAAAATAAAATAATACTGGATTAAACGCAATGGTCGAATTGGACATACTTTAGAATTTATTAATAATTATTTAACAATGTTTTACATTTCAGTCAACAGAAAATACCTATCACACCCCTGTCGTAAAATCATTTTTTGGAAGATGTTTACTAACTACCTCTCTGCCAAATTTTTTCCTGTAATTTATCTAGCCTATATTGATAAATGATAATGTAGCATTCAAATGGTGAAAGAGTTTTTGAAATCGGTCCAGTAGTTTTTATAAATATACAAAAATACAAATCTTTCCTCTTTATAATATTAGTAAAGATAAAGCTTGGACATAATCAATGTCATTTTATGTTTACCCTTAAGTATATAATAGGATGACAGCAGCTATTCTTCTACGTCATAGTAGATTTATTGTGACATTAGTATGTAAGTGGACAATGCCAGTATACAGCAGCTATTCTTCTACATCATAGTAGATTTATTATATACTATTATGACATTAGTATGTAGTAAGTGGACAATGCCAGTATACAACAGCTAAATCAAATTGATAATTATTTATATTTGTATTTATTTGGCGAGTAAAAACGCTCTATTCGAACCCAACTAATAAAAGTAAGTTTGTCTTCCAAGTCAAAATCACCACTTTTAAAAAGCACAAACCACTTCCGACATGTTAGATCAGCTAAAGCATGTTCACCACTAAAATCCGACGGCTTTCAGCAACACTTTTATTCATATTAAAATAATGTAATATCACTCCCCGCAAAAACACTTTATTTGGAATAAATTTTGACATATTTAAATAGCTGCAACTTATTGTTATTAACTATTAAGAATAAGATGTGTCGTAAAAATAACACCTTATAACAGCTGATTTACGATAAATTTGTTTCTGATGGACAAAAAAGAATACTGTAATAACCACGACATCTCTCATCAAACGCTACGAATTAATTCCAACACCTTATATATATATATTATTTTCGCAGGCAATGGATGCTACAATATAGGTTTGCTGGCAACCCTGAGCATAACTCTAATGTCCATGCTTCTGGATATGTTTGGCTTCAGCGTCGTGGTTTCAGGTCTTAGCTGCGACTTTCAACTCAGTATTACGCAGAAGGGAATTCTTACCTCCATGCCTTTTGCTGGTTAGTACCACTCCTGTAACACGTCTGTGTCACTTGAAGCTGATTCAAATATCTTCTTCTTCTTTATTAATGGCCTCAGATGTCTAATAAAGACAATTCTGCCAATGTCGAGTATTCAAGCAAAAACCCAATAAGAGATTTCAAAATTTTAATTCACACGTAAAACCCTCATGCCAAAAAAAGATATCTTTATTGCATGTCACAATTATAATAATTAAGATGTCAATACAATTCAGTGTCAATGTGACAACCAATCAGGGCACAGCAATATAATTATACAATTTCAATTAATTATTTAATTTCATTTGATGTTTCGAATCATTGAAGTACTCGTCAATTGAATAAAAACATTTTAAACACTCTAGCTTAACATCAGGCTAAGTGCGGTCATATGCTGGGCTATCAATAAAAAAAAAGTGAACCGTCACGGGACGCCTGGTAGATGTGAAACATCGAGTTTATTCAAGTCATATGCGTAAAAGACAAGATTACAACAGGAACTAATTATTGCTTAATGAAAAAATTAAATACAAAGGAAACATTTATTTATATTAAATACAAAAATTAAAAATTCGAAAACTTCTTAAATGATATAGATTTCAGAAATAACTCGATAAAATAAACTCGTCGCCACGGCAAGCGTCGCCACGCCAACGATCCGATTTATACCCGCGCCAATAGATTTTTCACATCAAAAAATATACATATTTCCTATGGTGATACGTCATTTGTTTTAGGAGCAATCATAACTTCATACCCATGGGGGTATTTCTCGGATACAAAAGGGCGTAAGAAGTCGCTCACTATAGCCATGAGTGTCAGCTTTGTTGCCGCGTTGTTCAGTAGTATGTCACCCGATTGGACCACTATGGCTGTGCTGAAACTTGTTGGAACCAGTTTGTGAGTAGACAAAAAGTAGAAGAAAGGCTCGTATTCAGACGTAACATTCAAGCATAGATTCACTGAGTAGAGTTCAAAACATCAAATTTCGATCAGCTGTACGAAATGAAATAGACCAATCACACGCTTGAAAAATTTTTGACGTGATTTTACTGTCACCTTGTAGTCATTACGTTCTGTTACACGCATTTATGAGAAATCATTTCAATTGTTACTTATTAAAATATAAATAACAAAAAGAAACAAATTTAATTTAATGTTTAAACTGGATATTTGATGTATAAGTATATGCAACATATTACTATTTTATTTTCATTACTATCTAATAGTTGTCATGTTTATAGATTTATTATTTATTAGTCAATAATTATTACTGCATAAAATGGAATAAGATGAATCTTAGTAAACCAGCCAAAGCCGCGGAACCCTAGGGCTAGATGACTGCAAAAAATACCTACCAAAGGGAGATTATAAGGTTACATCTAAATATTCCAACTAAATATTATATTGCAATATGATTATTCATAAATACATATAAATCAGTTTTTTATAATTATATTAAGGCTTTTTCCTTCGCCAAAAAAGTTTGAGAACCTATGTAGTAAACGATCAAACTATGCTCGAGTGTTATTTAGATCTTACAATTAAATCATCAGCCCTTTTGTTTTCTTTATATTCAGTTCTTATTGGATGCCATTATGAATCTCATTAGTAATCCTGTTTTAGTTCAAGCGCTGCCCAATCCTGTACATATGTGCTGTTGGGTGAATGTTGTGGTGTTAAGGTTAGAGGATTATACATGTTGTTGATGACCAGCGCTATCATGTTGACACCAACTGTCTATTTTTGTAAGTGTTTTTTGAAAGGTTTTGTGGATTTTACTTTTAATTAATATTTAAGAAAGAAAAATGACACAAGTAATGTGGTTTTATTCAAAGATAAGATTTTGACAGTTATAGTTTTTTAAATATAAATACGACTAGAGGCCTTTACATTAAAGTGAATATTAAAATTATATATATTTAAATTCTATTTCTTAACATTTTTAGTATCATATTCAGTAAACGAGCGTTGCATTGGTAGAGGAAGGCGGGTTAATTCATTAATATTTAATATAATTTTAAATATATTTTTTGAATTGGTAAAAGTCAGTTATATACTTAGGTACATGGACGTAGCCAAGGTGGAGCCACCCTGGCTCTGACTTGTAAGGTACATAATCAATCCTAAAAAATATAATTATCTAGGTACTAACTACAATACTTAATATCTGTTAGAAAGTTCACACTTGACAGTAGGCAGTCAACGCAAAAAACATTAACCGGGGTAAGACCTCGGGTATAATTTGCTAGTTACATATTATCTTAGACTGCTGCCCCACCCTGAGTCCATGCCTGGCTACGCCTATGCTTTGGTACTAACATTATTATCATTAGGCTAAGCAAGAACTAACCAACTAGAAACTATAATCATTTTCATATTTTCAGTAGTTCTAAACATATACATTAATTTATTGGTAGCGATCGTTACCACTATGCCGGACCCACTAAACTTGGAGTATTACCGCCTATGATAGTTGCGTTCTATTTAACCAGTTCAAATAATACAGACACAATAGATACTACTATTCACAATGACAATACAAGTGAATGACAAAGATAACGTGACTCTGCCGTCATATTTAAACAATGTCTTGCACAAACGTGTGGAATGTTTCCATCATTTGTTAGTATCGTGCGCAGTCTGTCTGTAGTCCTTCAGAGATATTCAATGAATGAGTCTACTTCACTAGTATGAGTCTACGCTACGTTCACACTTGTCGGCTGTCGGGTACGGATTTTAATCGTATGTCGGCGCCTCTGTTCACATTAGTCGGTTGTTGGACCCCGTTAAAGCTAAAAACAAAACACAAATCTGCAAGCGCGCTGCGATCTTGTGTGCGTAATCTGCGACCGTGACGCATTGGTGGGCGGAGCAAGGGGTAGCGGGGAGAGAATTATCGTCTCAGACTGCACACATCCGACAAATGTGAACAGCGTCATACTTACTCATAGGCGAGCGAGGTCGGACACGATTTTTTTCCGGCCGTAGAGGGCTCGCAATACAGCCGACATTTCTTGTCGGCGCCGACACAAAATCGGTGTCGGACGAGTGTGAATAGCTTCATATAAAATACTCTGCCACTGGAACACCCGATTAAAATCCGAGGGTTCCTTACATCTATTTGGTTCTAGTTTTTTATATTTATATAATTGAAATTTCATTTAGTTTATATAATAGTAGTCCTTTTTATAATATGTAGCTCTAATGTAATTTTGTAGGAAGATGAAATAAATAAATACTTTAAAATGAGTTTCTTTGTTTATTTTCAGCAACCGGATACTTCATATTAAACCTAGATTTTGCTAAAGATCTAGGATTCTTAGGTATTCAAATGAGACCCTGGCGACTTCTAGCTCTAATATTAGCAATACCATTAGGAATTAGTGCTTTAGCTCTTAATTTATTTTACGAGAGTCCTAAGTTTTTAGCTAATTTGGGTAAAAACGACGAAGCTGTTGAGGTATTGAGAAAAATTTCCATTCGGAATGGTTGTGATGGTGATAATTTTCCTGTAAGTCTCAAATTATGAATTAAGAATACTATGTTTATGAAAAGAAGTCTAGGACACTGTTGGTCTGGACGACATAAATTTGTTTTTTTTTTAAGATTAGTATGTTCCCAATATCAAAACTTTAAACATTACAGGTAAAACACTTAGTGCTGGAAGAGACAAATAAAGTAAGGAAGTCAGATACCTCACTACTACAGTCAGTCTGGAACCAAACAATACCAATATTCAAACCACCACTGCTGCTGAAGACAGTGCAGCTGTTCTATCTGATATTTGTTCTATATACAACGTGGGTAATATTAATAAAGAAACTCAAATACGAAATACGTTAGGGCTTATACATGTAGGGAGAGTTTGTAGAGTTAGTCAGTAATTTTAAACTGGAGTCAAGAAAAACTGCCTTCAAAGAATCAAGGAATTGAAGAGGTTAGGTTAGAATGAATTATTAGGAGCCAGTTTTATCCAAATGATGATATCGTGATGATAATCATTGGCCTGGTCTGTCCTAATACACGTCACAGCTTAAATGTACTTAGCCGAAAATCAAGCAGAGTGGAGTCATTCATGAACTAATAATAATAATAATAAATACTTTATTGCCTTAAAAACATAATTTTGTTGGCCATTCACCCTCATCCCCATATCTACAATCTAATAAAATTTATTATGCTCGGGTAAGATTCATCCCACATTCGGCGGCTCGACGTACACCTTTACATTTGGTCCTTCGAGCCGGATTGTATATTGCGGATAATTGCGGATATTGCGGATTAATCGGTTAATTTAATTATTTTTAAAATTAAATTTCATATATTTAAATGTTAACTCGATCAAAGTAGGTCAACTTCGTTGTAACCAAATTCCCTCATAAGTGGTTCTCAAACGAACCTTTGTGTTGAAGTGGGTACAACTGAGCTTTGTTTTTTGTTAATACTTTTTGTGGGGATCCGTAGAATTTATTTTATACTTAATATTTTAAATATTCAAAATGTCGGTGAAAGGTTTTGAAATTAAATTTAAAATAAAGCTCAATTGGTTTGAGCAGTCGGTGGAGTTGTTGACCACTCCTAATATTTCGCAAACTATTTTAGCGGCTCGGTTTAGAAAATTAGATCAACATTATAATGAATTTTCGGAGGCATATGAACGGATATTAAATTTGAAATCGGAAGATTCGGATGATATTGCGAAATATGATCAAAAGTTTAAAATTGGCACTATGCATTTTAATACTTTGGAAGCGGCGGCATTGGGTTTTTCTAACGTGTCCGAGGGAACCCAAAATATTGTTTCGGATAAAACAACGACTCGATTGCCGAGTATCAACTTACCTATTTATGACGGTGACATTTTTTGTTGGTCTAGTTTTATCAGCTTGTTTACGTCTTTGGTTTTAAATAGGAATGATATTTCAAAAACGGAGAAATTTCATTACTTATACTCTCACGTTGAGAAGGAGGCTCGGTCGCTTATTAAGCATTTGCCTATGACGGATGAATCTTTAGATTGCGGATTGGAAATATTACGTAGTAGATATGAAAACATTAGATTGTTAGCGGATTCACATATCTCACGTATTTTGCATTTGCCGGTATTAAAGCAAGCTTTCGGGTTAAGAAATAAAATATTAAATCCTTTGTTAGAGTCTTCGCGGGCATTGAAGAATTTGGGTTTTAATATAGATGAATGGAGTTATATGTTATTGCACATTGCTTTAACTAAGTTACCTTCGGATATAAAGTCTCGTTTTGAGCAGAAATACGGCGGAAATAATAATAAAATCCCTACCTTTGCGGAATTAATGGATTTTTTGCAAATTGAGTGTCGCTTATTAGACACTTCGGCTAATTCGGATTTTGGCAATTTAGCACAGTCGGATAAGACTAGGCGCACTAGGGATGTGCATACGGTTACTTCAGGTAGAGAAGGTAATAAAGGTAAAATAACTTCTATTGTTAATAAAGCGGATATTAATAAGAATATTAATACATGCAAATTTTGTAGTCGGGTCGGGCATGTATTATCGCGGTGTTATAAATTTAAGGAACTTTCACTCAATGACAGAAAATCATGGGTGAGAACTAAAGATTTATGTTTTAGATGCTTAGGAGACCATCACGCTAATATGTGTGAGAAAAAAGGATCTTGCGGTCGGTGTGGTCATGTAGGTCACCACATTTTAATTTGTTTTAAAAATAAATCTTATAATCAATACCCACATTCGGTTTCGGGTAACAATAAGTCTTTTAACAATAATAAACGGTTTTCTAACAATAATAAACAACGGCGAACAAATACGGTTTATGATTGGCGTAGTGGGCTACCACTTAAGTCGGGTATGCAAAAAAACGCTGGTAGGCGCTCGGTGCATACAACGCCACCAGGCGATAAGCGGTCGGGTAGCGTGACGTCATCCCAGCAGGGTGCACGCGCACGTAATAATAAATAGCAATTACAGTCAAGTGTCGCTTCTATACCTCGGTTTTTAGGTAATGTTATTCTGCCTACGGTTATTGTTAAGGTTAAAACATTGCATGGTGATTTTATAAAAGCGCGGGCTTTGTTAGATCTCGGTTCACAATTGTCTATTGTACGTAGTGATCTTGTTACCATGCTCGGATTGAAGCGACACAAGTGTGACCTGACACTTTCAGGTATCGGCGGAATGCGTTCGGAGTCTAATTTATATTTTACGGTACTACAATTTAAAATCGAACGCTATAATGTTTTATTGACGGTTTCGGCTGTAATATTGAAATCACCTTCTAATTATTTATCGCATAATTTAAGACACTTACATCAAATAAATGTACTTTTTATTGATAAGGATAATTTAATACGCGTTGGCGGGCGTATTGAATATTCGGAGTTGCCTTATAATGCTAGACACCCAATTTTATTACCATCTAAACACGCATTTACGGAGTTATTAGTGAGACATTATCACAATGTCTATTGTCATGTCGGTTCAAATGCATTGTCGGCTATATTATCTAGAAACTATTGGATAATATCAATGCGTCGGATTACTCGGAGTGTTGTATCCAAATGCATTTCGTGCTTCAAGGTCAAGCCGAAAGTGGTGCAACCATATATGTCGGATTTACCAGCTGATCGCGTAACGGGTGCGCGACCTTTTCTCGGAGTTGGTACGGACTTTGCGGGTCCATTTTTTATTAAATCTAGCGCTTTGCGGAATGCTAAGATATTGAAATGTTATTTGTGTGTGTTTGTGTGTCTATCAACAAAGGCCGTGCATTTAGAAATAGTTTCGGAACTAACAGTAAACGCGTTTGTTGCTACTTTTACGCGTTTTGTTTCGCGGCGCGGATTACCTTCTTTAATAAGATCGGATTGCGGTACAAATTTTACGGGTACGGATAAATTATTAAAAGACGTTTATTTATTTTTACGTGATAATCACTCGGATCTCGGACGTCAACTTTCGAATAAAAATATTACGTGGTTATTTAATCCACCGGCAAGTCCTAATATGGGCGGCCTATTTGAAGCGGCGGTAAAATCGGCTAAAACGCATATGCGGCGCGTTCTCGGAGAACATCGGTTTACTTTTGAGGAATTGTACACATTTTTTACTCGGGTAGAAGCGGTTATGAATTCACGGCCATTATGTCCGTTGAATTCTGATGCTAATGATTATGATGTATTGACGCCGGGTCATTTCATCATCGGTCAACCACTAGTTGCGTTGCCAGAATATCCCTTTTCGGATGTTAAAATACATAAGTTGTCTCGGTTTGAACAACTTCAAAAACTTTCACAACATTTTTGGCATCGGTGGAGACAAGAGTATCTCCATACTTTACAACAAAGAGTCAAGTGGAACTCTAAAACGGATCCTCCCAAAATTGATGATTTAGTTTTAATTAAAGAGGATAATTTGCCACCTTTGCAGTGGAAACGCGGTCGGATTGTTAAATTATTGCCAGGTTCGGATCAAGTAGTTCGGGTTGCTATGGTTCGAACAGAGACTGGAACCCTTACAAGGCCAGTCTCAAAGTTGTGTCGGTTTCCCAATATCGGTTAGGAACCAAGGCAAGCCTTGGTTGGGGCGGGGGATGTTGTGGCCAACTTAAATTGGGTGGTGGTATTGCCTTGGACGGCGGCGCGAGCGCACGTCTCCAGGGTGCAATTCCCTCGGTCGGCGGCGGCTGGAGCGGACGCTTCAGCGGGTGCGCTCGGGCAGCATCGCGAGCGCACGTCGGTTGTGTGTGTGTGTACAAATCGGCGGTTGGGGTCGGATGTCGCTATTGCATCGGTTATTATTATGCGGAATTCGGGACTATATTGTTATATATGTGACTTTAATCGGCTATATTATGGTACATATGTACATGAACTTTGTATTGTGAGCACTTTAGCGACAGCAGACAATTCTACGGAGCATCGGAAGCATTAACTGCACACACACTTTGGGGAGTGGTGGATGCAGCTGAAAGAGGTACGTACTACTATCCCTTTTTACTGTTGGCCACCTATCATACCCCCAACATATACAGTCCACTTTTAATTATATCATAGAGGCAGTAATGCCCCGCTTTACACCAGGGATACGTTCCGGAAAAAATCGCGTTAACTGAAATTCCCGCAACCATAGAGAAGTTGATGACTACATTATGTTTATACGCACTCTTTCGCGTAATGCGGGGCAATTGAGCGCGAAATTTGAATAGTGAAACCGCGCATAACAGGGTCGCCTAAAGCGGGGTATTACTGTAATACAATCTTCCATACAGAGTTCTAAAACACGTCAATTTGGGGGGAGCACATATCTCCTCAGGCCAAGTGGAGGCAACTATAGCAGTTATCTCCGCCCATGGACCGGCTCTCTGGCTTAACATCAGACACCTCAACCTCAGCACACTTCTTGATAAATTTCTTCGGTCCTCTATTCCTCCTATTCTATTCTCATTTGAAAAACTTTTTGGGGCTTACCATTCAGGGTTTATTTTTTTTATGATATAGAACTTTATGAAACATTGGATTAACACTAGATTTTCCATGTATTTAAATATGCCTATTTCTACCAAAAAAATAATTGTTACTAATGTATATATATAAAATAATATGAAGTTCGTAAAACTGATTCTTCTGAGATTAAAGAAGATTAGATGAATTAAAGAAAATGTTAGATGCAGTAGGAATTTTAATTGGATCTTGCAAGACCAGTCATTTTGACTGGTTTGATAAATCTAGTGTTAGACTAATTAAAAATAAATTCATGTTTGCTGAGATTATGCTTGAAAATGTAAATCTGTAAAGCTTGTCTTGAAGCTGGATAGTATGTTCCATATCATTATTGCTTTAGCTTCTCTCAAAGTATCTTAACCATGTGTTTTGTTCTTTAACACGTTAATCGCCATGTCAGTCATATGTGTCTGACGCTAAGAAGTTCTACATGAGCCATGTCAGACATATATGTCCGACGTACGCGATTTCGTAGAAGGCCACGTCAATCACAGATGTCCGACGCAAACGATACATTTGCTTTATGTTTCGAAAGCTTGACCTATCAGGAACAAAACCTGAAAATTTCTTGTCTTACTACAAACAATAAAATGAAATAAACATAGTTATATAATACATTTTTAACTAAATTATCTAATAAAGTTACCATGGCCCATGTGAAAATTTTTCTGATATTATCGTGGCGATTAACGTGTTAAAATGTTGCAGATGTGGAAAAAATGGATCGATAACAAAAGTCTTGGTGGTCAAGAGCGACTCGGTACAGTGATGAGATGTCTCCTGTTGCGGCGCACAAAATTGCAGCTGCAGGAGCAAGGCACTCTCACCTGCTTGCCTGATAGAACTTTACACAAGGTTGAAGTTACACTTTCTAAGGAAGAAATGAATGTGTACCAAAAGGTATTGTCTGGTTTTATTCACCTCTCTTAAATAATAATATTATAAACTCTTTATTGTACATAGCGGTATATAGACGAGCTTAATACCTTTGTCAGTAGTACTGTATGTATACAGTTTGGATGTATATAGATACAGTTTCTGTAGGTATATAAGTGATAAAAAGAGAAACGATCGCGGTGTCGCAAAGGGTAAAGGAGATATCTGCATCCCTTTCACACATGCCTTCAACTTCGACACGATAAGAATATAGTTATCCCTTTCTAATGAGTCCAATTAGTATCCATTCACACAATAGTTATGAGGAAAGGTTATAATTAATTAACAAACAGGTGTCGTAGATATCATCTTAGCATGCAAGGTTAAAGGTATATTTGGTAGATCAGATACATTCTCAATTTGAAGAACAAAATAAGCAGCAGAAGATCGATTCTGCAATCAATTTTAATTATTCCAGGTGCTAGTGTTCTCGAAGACACTGTTCGCTCAGTTTCTGCATCAACGCGCGGAGAAGCAGGCGGATGATGGATTTATGCCAAAAACGTTAGGAAAGAACGATCCTTATGCTAAAATGCATAAGAAAATGGTGCAGTTGCAAGGTAAAGTGCAAGCCTTACTTCCTGATATTTCTTAATATTACATTTTCGGATCGAAACGTTCAATCGAGTTATTCGGTATATACATATTGCAGGTGCAAATCCAGTCAAGTCTCACGAAATTTTAGTCCTTTTACTGCGTCTGAGACAGTTATGTTGTCATTGTGGTCTAATAGCTTCCATGTTGGATGGTACGGGTGGCAATTATGAGGATGATGATGATGCGATAGATCTGTTGTCTGAACTGAAGAAGATGGCTATTGAGGATAAGGTATATTGAGAATGGTGGTACCATATGTGTGCAAGACGCTGAAGTGGTAGGCTTCCGATCACTAGTAAATAATACTTAACAAGTCTTTAATTTACAGAAAGGTAAATTGGATGATGAAGAAGGAGATGCCGAGACAGAAGGAAATAGTACAGTGGCTGAAGCGATACGCAGCGTGTTATCACCGACAAATCCCGTTTTTAATCTCGAGAGGAAAAGCTCGAAAATTTCCGCGGTAATTCATTGTTTGAAGAAGAACGTCTTTAATAAAGGTAAAAGATGCTTATTTTAAAACTAATCAAGAATTGCGGACTATGATTGGCGAGTTTCTAGTGATTTCTTCTCGCCATATGCGTTTTTAAAATCTCACTAGATTCTGACTATGAGCAAGGACAACATAAGACCTATGCCTAAAAAAATTACTTTTTTAAATTGTAAAATCGTATTTGCATTAAGTATTTGTTTGGGCTGGGAATCGAGCCCAGAACCTGCATAGGCTGCAACAAACTGGCACGCTAATTGAATCAGACTGGACGTCCAAATGCAAATTTAACACTAGATTTACCAGCTTAAATATACCTATTTCTACCAAAACCAAAAAAGTATATATTTGTTACAAATATATATATAAAATACAAATATATATATAAAATAATATAAAATTCATAAAACTAATTCTTCTGTTATAAATTAAAGAAGATTAGAAGAATTAAATAAAATGTTACACGAAGTAGGAATTTTAATTTGATCTTGCAAGACCAGTCATTTTGACTGCTCTGGTAAATCTAGTGTTAAAAAAGAATGTAAAATCAAAATCAATTAATTATCTTTATTCTATATAGGAGCCTCCTGGCTCCTCCTTCTGCCTGGAAATTCATATGACGAGAATGCATTTCTTAACCAATAGGTGAGAAAGCGGTTATAGTATCACAATGGACATCTGTACTGCGGTTGGTCGAGAAGGAACTTCTGGCTGCTCGGATCAACTCTGTGACCTTGAACGGCAGTGTCCCAGTTCCGAAGCGTGCGGCCATTGTTGATAGTTTTAATAGGCAACAATCTAACCCACAGGTGAATATATAAATGCATTAACTAGGGCAGAGAGGCTAGCAGATAAGCTAGGACAATACTGCCTCTTCTTTTTTTATTAATGACCTCCGATGTCTAAGTAGCAAGAATAAGAAATTATATAGTTTTAATACATACGTGAACCCTTTTTTGGCATAATAGGCTAGAATTATATTGTCTTCCTTGTATTTGATACATTTAATGTAATGTAATGTAATGTTTTTTTTGATTTCTTAAAATAATTGCATCAGGTAATGCTCCTGTCATTGTGTGCGGGTGGTGTTGGTTTGAATTTGTGTGGTGGTAACCATCTATTGCTGCTGGATCCACATTGGAATCCTCAGCTGGAGCAACAGGCTCAGGATCGCATATACCGTGTGGGACAGACTAAACCAGTGCATGTATATAGGTAAGAACTTGCACATCTTTATTTTGCATACAACCTTTTATTAAATACTAGCTGTTGCCAGCGACTTCGTTCGCGTAGTAATGAAGATATAAAGTACTGTGAAATTTAAATTTAAAACATGAAAAAGTAGTTATTGTGACATAACTGTAGTAATAGTTAGACATATGGTATCACAGACTTTTTTGTAGATATTAATGTCCTCTATAAAACTGTAGTACATCACTTTGCTCTAGTTACATTATTGAAATTTTCATCCGGTGTTTTGAAAATATTCTATAGCCTATGTTCATCAGGGACAATGTAGGATTCTAATGGTAAAAGAATTTTTCAAATCGGTCCAGTAGTTTCGGAGCCTATTCAATACATACAAACAAACAATCAAATGTTTTCTCTTTATATATTAGTATAGATGTTTTTAAATGGAATTAGAACGTTCTCTTTGGCAGACTAATTTAAGGTTATTTGTTTTTGTTAAAGATTTGTAACGCTAGAAACCGTTGAGCAGAGCATCCGGAAACTGCAAGAACAGAAGCTGGAGCTCGCAGAGAGTGTACTAACTGGTGCTAGATACAGTAACGCTTCAAAATTATCTATTGAGGATCTCAAAGTTCTGTTTAATATGGGACAGAGCTCGGATTGATTATGAAAGGAAGAAAATCTATTGCAATTTTGACTCTGATTTGTTGTTTCTTGAGGATTAATATGAATATACAGCAGTGTTAGTGAAACCCCTGTTCTTATATACATACAATAACTACAATTAATGACATTAGCATTGTAATGATAAATATAATATTGATTTTAAATGTGTTGTCCTTTTATAATATTTTTTTATTGTATAGAATTCATGTTATAAACTGTAAGTTTGTGTGATAATTTGTATGAGTTTAAATATTAATGTTTAATAAAACATGCGACAATAATTTAGGTATTTCATTTCTAGCCAATCTAACTTTGTAATTGAGACCATGGTTAACGTGACCATAGTCCCGTTTTAAACGGGACCGTCCCTTTTTACGGTTCTCCGTCCCGGTGTCCCCGAAAAAAGCTTCGGGACTCAAAATTGTCCCGTTTTCCAACATCTTGTTGCAAAGAGTAACCGAATAGAATAAGGTAAATTATAAATAAAAACCAAGAATTTTATTCTTACCTACTTAAAATCATCACCAGCTGTATTAAAACAAATTTGTTCCTCTGAATAATATAAAAATAACTGAGTATTTGTATAATTAATTTTTTAATTTGTAATAAATACAATTTTGATAAATAAAATAAAACTTAATAAAACGTTGTTTTTTTCACTGTAAACCTACCTAATTGACGTAAATAAACCAATGTCCCGTTTTGAGTAAAAAAATAAATGGTCACTTTAACCATGGTGGCTCTCTAACCAGCATTGGGGTAGGTTATGCGGCCACCTTGTAGAAGCAGCAATGTGAAGCAAACTCAAGAATTATTTTTTAAATTCTTCACAATTTTTAGTAGAAGATTAATTCAGAAGCATGTATTTTAAAAATGATAACCTATGATATTGCCTATTCTGTTTCCAAAGACCCGTCGATATATAGCAAATTGTCAGCTATAAGCATAAAGTTAACCTAACCTAACTGAAATCAACAAAGTTTTCGAAGGAGATCATTCGATCACGCGTTTTCTTTTTAATTCAACGTCTCGCGATTAAAAACATGATCAACCCCCTGGAGGCGATGCCCGCGAAAACTCCATCCGATTTGACATTAGTAATTATAAAAACCGGTAGATCTGTAGGCTTTGGTACACAAAATTGTAAAATAAACTATTTTTTATTGGTCACATTATATAAACGCTACAGATGTTACAATAGTATGCGATTGCGAGGCGTCTTTCCGCTAGACAGCCATTTTGCATTGTTATGTCAAGAGGTGTCGTGACGCGCGTGTGAGTCGTACATTTTAATAATAAATATCGTGAAAATGGTCGCGGTAAGTAAAAAAACAACTAACATGAACAAACAGTTAATAAACTGTAAGGAAAAATGTCTTAATTGTGTTGTAAATTCTATCACAGCAAACAAAAGTGTTCGTCGGAAGCCTGCCACAGGGCACAAAGCCGGAGGAGCTCAGAAAGTTATTTGAGAGGTTTGGAGTGGTCACAGAATGCGACATAATGAATAGATGCGGTTTCGTCCATATGCAAACGGAAGATCAAGCCGGGGCTGCCATCAGAGCCCTACATAACACCACGTTCAACGGCGGCGTCATCTCCGTCGAACGGGGTCGTATCAAAGAGCGTGGACAGCGCGGCGTTGGTGGGCCGAGAGGAGGCATGCGCGGAGGCGGAGGAATGAGAAACGGCATGGACAGACGTTCCGGCCCGATGAGAGGGCCGCACATGGGAAGGGACGCTCCCTATATGAGGGATTCCAGACCTATGGGACCCATGAGAGGAGGAGATATGCGGGGCCCACCGATGGGTGCCGGTATGGGTGGTATGAGGAATGGTATGGGTGGTGGAGCGCCTTTCGATCGCGGCATGGACCGAGGTGGCATGGGAGGAGGATATGGTGACGACCGTTATGGAGGTTATGGCGGCGAAGACCGACGAGGGTTCGCATTAATGGACGGCCGCGGTCGCGGGGATCCTTATGGGGCACCGGCGCCGGTGTATGATGACAGACGCGGGTACGGAGGTGCCGTGGATGAAATGCCTGGCATGTATCCAGATGACCGAAGAGCACCTATGTATCCTGACGAGCGTGACCTGATGGATAGGCGAGGAATGCGTGGAGCTGCTATGCCTATGGGAAGTGGATATGACCGAGCAGCACCCCCCAGAGCCGCTTCCATTGGAAATGGTGATATGTTCAGCAGGAGGTCCCCACCAGCAATGTGAGTATCCATTATTAAATAAAATCCGCAAATAAGATAAGTAATTAATGTAACATGTGATGCCATTGTTTCAGGCGAGGAGGTGGAGGTGCCGCTGGTGCTTATGACAGAGACCCATACGCACAGCAATATCCACCAATGGGACGGTAAGCATTTTTTATATTACCACCATTTACTACTGTACTGGACATGTGGTATTTATTATGTGAGTGCATTGTATTTGGAACACATTCATTTTGAGATACACTTTGACACTCAGAACTAGAGAAGAATCCAGCATTCAACTTTAATTATTTTCAAATATCAATGTTTATGTTTCTATCTCTCAAAAGGCATTGGTAAGGCTGTTGGGATTCCTGAATATGCTTATTTTGTAGTTAGGTGTAATCACGTTTTAATATTGTGACCTTATAAAAGCGTATTCAACATTCCCATTCTTTTGGAGTTCAGTCATAGATAAGCTGCACCTGCATGAGCATTAAAGACTTGGGTAGAAGAGTTGTGATTAACTACGACACGATCTGGTGTTTTTCTGGTGCTCGTGGGTTTCCGAGCATCGGATTGACACCCATGTAGAGGAACATGTGCGGTGTCGGTAGCCTGAAATACGGTATTATACTTTATTATAGCACGGGTGGAGTCGGACGCGGTAGAGACCTAGGCGGAGGCATGCCAAGACGGTACTAACTACAACATCGGCGCACGTATTAGACGAACAAAACGTCGCTCGGCAATATCTCGCGACTGAGATGCGTTCGTTGAATAAGTTGTGTACTGTTAATGCGAGGTTCGTAAAGGATAAACACATGCCATGCTTGGTGTAGGCTCGGAGACTTCGCGGCTGGAATTTGTTATTTAGGTTATTGAGCGGTCGTGGTCTAGGTTCAAACCCGGTCCCAAGACCAATATTATAAACTGTAATTTAAATTTATTGTTTCTTCTTTTGTTTTGACAATATCGCTTGTCTCAGTTATAGATAGTTTCAAGCTTAAATAGTCGGTCGTACTCTGACGTTTTTGTTGCGTGAGGTTGACTCCTCGGGTTCGTCCAATGACGATCGATCACTGCACAGTCGTCGGTAAACGAAATTGACTAACAAGGAGGATGGGCCCTACGTGGACGCATATTTCGATATGTCGCGGTCACGTGTTCGTTGCGTTTTTAAAGCGTGGAAAATGAATCAAATTATCGTTACGTAAAATATGTTCTGTTATGTTACTCGACGACTAAGTAGTTTCAATGTTTTTTTATATGCAATCACATTATAACTATTTAAGTCTGATACTATCTATCTATGTATAAATGATTCGTATCTTCGTTCAGTTCGTGCCTCCTATGGGCATGTTATAGAAGTAATAAGTTAGTAACGTCCCTTCGATGGCGTGTGTTTATCCGATTTAGGTTTTCCGCTATGCTGGGGATTGTCGATCTGATTTTTTTTTTGTGAATTTGGTCGCGCGTTTCTGTCGTGACTTGTAATAATTTCCATTAGCAATATGTATATATGTATGTTCTGATCGACGGTCGCCAAGCAACGCATATAATGTCGATTGAACGACTAATTAATTAGTTAATAAGCTTAACATTAATTATTAATATGAAGAGCACCATCAATAAAACAAATTTCGATCATAATGCAGTATGTTTTTATTACACCAACATTCCGTATTATTAGATGCTTTGTATTTTTTTTTCATACCTGAGGTGGAAGGCAATTGATCACGTGGTTCTTTATGAACAAATTAATTGCCACTTATTCTGGTCTAATATTATTGTCTATTTTAGTTATGTGCATCTATAACTATACATAATATATATAAGTATGTAAAACTGCGTCTAGTTGAGATATGACGTAGGCAATATTGAGGCGGCACGCGAGTTTGCCGCTCTCCACAATGTACTAACTGTCGTCGAGCGCCGCTTTCGTCTGCGTGAGAGTCTTTCAGATAGCGTGATGCGGTATAGGGCAGCGTACTGCGCACGTCTAGCGATTACCGAGACGCCTGGAGGAGGATTGCTTGGAGTCATCGTAAGTACGGCAATTGCGAACAACCCCTGTCCGATGTTCAACACTTCATTTCGTCGCATGTACTCTCTCTCTCTCTCTAAACTTTAAACATTCGTACGTTGAATTTTTTGAGATAAATCACGGTTTTTAATGAAACTTCTAAAAGTATTAAAATATTGTAATATGATTAATTGTTCGGAATTTAAAGTTGTTTTATTCGTAAGTCGCACAATTAGGCAATGATTTTGCGGGTATTATATGTCAAATCGAACGGTTGTAAGAGAGCTTTTGTTAACGCGGCATTGCATAGTATATTTTTAATAAATTCAATGTTTTTCGTACTAACATTCAGTCTTGTGTCAACAGGGAATGGGCGCCCGGATGAGAAGCACCTCCTTCCTGGAATATGGACTTTAGGACATTTCTTTTTGCATTTATATTGTACTATTGATGTTATATGATTTTCAAAGGGTTTCCTCGTTATTTTGGGACTTGTGACCACCACGTGACTGAAGTTTTTTTCCATAGGAAAATATTATATAAGTAATTTTTGATATTCATAATGATAGACTTTTGGATTCTTTATATGTATATATTATATATAAATATACATATGTGTATTATATAGGATAAATAAAACAATATTTTTATAATATATTATTATTTATTTAGTTCTATTTTAAAATTGCTTATAATTTGTTAAAATTAATAAAATCTCATCACATAAAACTTGTATTTTTAATTTCAGCCTTAAATAGGATACTAGAGCTAGCTTTCGATAATAGAAGGCTTTAAAAATAAATAAGTACACTTGAATTATTTTCATGGTAACGATCGCAGGTAACCTACAATTTGAGTATTTTGATAAGCAAAAAGACAATACCATGTTAAAGTTAAACATAATTGTGATTTTCATTAATTTAGCTAAAATTTTAAGTAAGTACTCTACTTTTTATAATATCTAAAAATCACACAAAATTCTTAAATTCATTTGCATAATTCCAACTTTAATACTTGACCAATAATGTGTCTACGTCTCAGATGCGAGCTGTCAAGAAAGAGGCTCACATCGGGGCCTAGGTGTCACCCTTCATATGCCCATGTGACCTTTCATTTAAGTGTACTCGACTAGCAAAGAAATCACATCACAAATAGCATGTTTAAATCCAAAATATCATATCGGTCTGTTAAATATGTATTGTTCATCGTACATTTTAACTACAAATAGAGCAATTTAGAAACTGCCATTATTTCATGAAGAAATGACAGCTGGGTATACCAAACCGTTCCATTTGACAATAGGCATGTGGACAGTATTAAAAAAATAATGAAATGAAGATTTTAGTGGGAAAAAATGTTAAAATTATTGCCATGAATTACACAATTTTATAAATTAAATTGAGATTATTAAGATTTTCAATAAAATAAAAGTACAAAATACTGCAATCGGTCATGCTCATTGAAACACCAATCAGGGAGAATGACGTCAAGGCCCAGTAAATATGTCAGTGTCAAGGAAAGGGTTGTGTTGTTTTACTTCGTGATATTAATGTGTTCTATTTGATTTTATATCATTCAAGTTAGTTAACTCGTTGTTTGTTCGCTGTTTGGTGACAATTGACAACAATGGAACAAGGATTTATTAAGACAAATAGCTCAAAATTGTTTATCTTTGGAGAGTTTCTAGTAGTAAAGTAAGACGCGGCTTTATATGTACATACCATAAACAAAAGTAATTGTGTTGCTATTTCAACACTCTTGCTCAACACAGGTATTTCTGTCACACGAACCCATACACTTGACAAACTTATCAAAACTAATTACATTGCTTTTTCGATTTCCAAACAACTGTATTATTACAAACTTTAAATATACACCCAGTGGTCGACCTCCTATCACACTCTCTGGCCCAATCAGCATCAGCCATGAGCGTAGCCAGCCATGGGCTCAGGGTGGGGCAGCAGTCTAAAATAATATGTAACTAGCAAACTATACCCGCGCTCTTACCCCGGTTATTTTTTTTTGTGTCGACTGACGACTGTCTAGTGTGAACTTTCTTACGGATCTTACGGTATTGTAGTTAGTACCTAGATAATTAAGTTTTTTTAGGTTTGATTAGGTACCTTACAGGTCAGAGCCCCACCGTGGCTACACCCATGGCATCAGCATATCCTCTGTCCACCTTTTTGTAAACTAGTTGACAAGTCTGGCCTAGTGCCCACAGTTACATGCATTCATGATCCTATTAACGACCTACACTTATACTCATATGACATATCCACTTCCATTTGTTCATCCATTCTGAAATTCACATCCACTGGTCCACTAACACTGTTGCAATTTTCCATATTATACTTCCTCAAAATCATTCTCATGCATAAACCCTCTAACTGCCAAATATTTCTTAGTAAAAATCCACTTAGTATCTAATTCCTGTACAACTGACCATGTCTCACTCTCATTTAATACTTTTATTTCTTCGTCCACAGTGTATTCTGTTGAATTCATATTAAAATTAACAACAACAACGTCTCCCTCACTTTGCTCCATCCTAATGTCCACACTCTGCTTGATGTAAGCTGGAGTGCGGTTGCCAACCCGTGGCTCTCGTCTGCGCTGCTTGCGGAGTCTTGGCCTCGCTCAGCTCGCGGTGTTGAGGGCTGATGGACCATCCTCCATCGCATGTACTCATTTAACCGCGAGCCAATGAGCAGTAGCCCCGAGGCTGGGCAATGCCATTGTGGCTGTGCACCGTGAGGAAGCCTTTCAAGTGCCAGGGAATCCGTACGTAGAAAAAGAGTGAGGTTCACAAGCGGAGACCACTGTTATCACAAAGAAATATTTGCGTGAAACAGTCGCCTCTGCTACTCCGGCTTGAGAAGACGAATGTATACCATCCATATTGACAGGTGTTATAATATAGTTTGCATGATATGATATAATGTTTAGTATGGGTTGATAGTATTTGTCTACATTTGATAATGATTGTTTGTTGAGATAATTAGCTAAGTTTGTTCAATAATTCATTAATATTTTGTAAACGGTTTCCTTGTTGTCTTCCATTCACTGTAAGTCATTAATGAAGTGGACTTTACAAATCATTATCGAAGTTGGTAGATACACGGTCCACAGGAAAACAACAGAAGATTCGATATACAGCTCTTGACCAGAGAACACTGTTAGTTTTAAGCAATAAAACTTTTTAAAAAAGGAAGTTTTTGCTCTCGCCGTCTCACACAGGCTACTTCCAAGCTGAGCCCGGGAATACTGAAACGGTCAGGCTTAGATGAAGAGGTACGGTGTTGAGGCGTGCAGGAACTCTCGAATAAAACAGCATTCAAGATTGATTACATATTTATTGCTACATTGTGATAATTACGACTAACAGAGTGACGACGAACACACACGAGCGATGGAGCCGATGGTTGATTAATGACTGTCTGATTAGTGATCACTGATTAGCTAGCCAGGGCACACCTATATATGTGTATGCATCGACTACGCAGAGACGACGAAAGAGAAACTTCAGTGCTACGTGTATTCAAATGCACAAATCAGATGATAGCATGCAATATCAATTGTATGTAATAAAACTTTATTTGTTATTTTAATTCTAATGTCATATTAGTTTCGTTCAAATTAAAATAGTATTTATGGAATGAAATGAAATGAAACCACCATTGCTCATGTTTGCTCATTGTCAGACTCTATAATGGCTTCGGGAAGGCGTATGACGAGAAGAAGACCACAAGAAACTCGTCAATTATAGCCTGTAGATGAAATAATTTATATAAAAACAACTGAATTTTAATTTAAGAAATAGAATAAATCAACTGGTGTTTCTACAATACCGCTGCATCGAATATGTAAACATTTGAGTGGCTGAATTTTTAATACATGAGTTAATAATAAGAAAACGGATGATAGGACTTGGGACTAAGTTACATTGGTAGTTAATAGTTTGTTTATTTTTTATTACAAAATTATTATTCATCGAGAGACATATCATTGAAGGGCCGCATAAATAGGGAAGCATTATGATCATCATTCACTAGATCGTCAGCAATATCCGCGAACTTGATAACTTCAAGCGCTTTTGACTTCAATAATTCGATAATCTAAAAAATAAAAAAAAACATAAAATTATGACATAACCTGGCTCGACCTATTTTTGTGTGGAATAATGCGCTGAATACATTGACCTCATATGTAATTCCCTGTCAGCCTCTGTAGAGCAGTGGTAAGCGCGCCAGGCTGTTTGCTATACAGAGGTATTATTTGTTTATATTACAACTAGCTGTTGTCAGTGGCTTCGTTCGCGTAGTAATGAAGATATGAAGTTTAATTATATTTCATATTTCAGTCAACAGAAAATGCTTAACACACTTCTGTCGCAAAATCCGTTCTTAGCGGACGTCTACTAACTATAAACTGCCTCCCGCCAAATTGCGTCTTTGTATCAAGCGGTTTTCGAGATTTCGTGATGAGTGACCTTTCGCTTTTAAATATATAGATTTGAAATGCGACGTACATGACCTGGATAATATTTGCATTAAAACAGTAAAAAAAAGTATGTGTAGCGATCAACTGGTGGCGTGTGTCACATGCCACGACTCGGCATCGCACGTACACGACGAGTCGTAATCGGAAGTCGGAACATCAACGAGGGCACACGGGCCGTACAAGTCGCCGCGCGAGTGCACCATCCTACATTCATTTATGGTCCAGGAGGTGGTGTCAAAGATTTTTGTGTAACTAATAAAAAAAATGCAATTTTAATAAGCGGGACTTTTCACTTCTTAGTGATATTGTTAATAACGATTCAAAAATTCAATCAAGCGATTTATATTGACTTGAAATTAATAAATTAGAGAGAACTTGTTTCACACTTTAAACAATCGTCAGTAGGCACCAGAGGCGGCTCGTGACATTTTTTGATGGGGGTTCACAAAAAAATCAACAAAAAACTAGAGCCTACCATTTATTTTATTTGTACAGAAAATCCATTCGCCGGTCTTTTTGGCGAGCGAAGACATCTATTACTTTCTTGTGAAAATCAGATATAGAATTAATTAAGCGTTTTTCTATGCTTATCATTCCCCGCGGCGCGCGGCACAGCCGAACGCACGGTTTGGCAACGTCGCGCGTGAGCGGCGCTCCAGGTTAGGTTAATTTCTCATAAGAAATCTTTTGTTTCACGCGTCGGCATGTTTCTCTTTCGCACTCATCGAATACAATGCTAGGAATCGTACTAAACTTCGTTTCATAGGAGCGCAATCGCTGGCGCTCCACTCGTTACAACTTGACGCCAAATATACGCGTAGATATAGGTAATATAATATACTATTGTATAGGCATAGTAGAATAGAATGAATGTAATGTTCCCCCCCCATCGGGAAAGTGGCTGACGAGTATTTTTACGTTCAATCATCAATAATTTACAATATAAACAAATTTTCATTCGCAGATCTATCACTTTTTTTCATAGGTTTTCCGACGAGTTTCACAGCCTCCCACGCCCACACCCACCGCGGTCGCGCTGACTGACTTTCGATTTCGAACAGAGTAATGGTTAAACTCTTCAATCAATTACATTTGAGTCGCAGATAAATCACTGCTAAAAAAGTGACACCACCTCCCGTACTATAAGTGAATTATTTGGATAAGAATTAATACAGGTACGAATAATGTGGCCTTGGCCGCGTACTATTGCATATTTTGACATGAAAAAACAGTTATTGTGACATAACTGTAATAGTTAGACATATGGTATCGCAGACTCTTTTGTAGATATTGAGGTCCTCTATAAAACTGTATGCATCACTTTGCTCTATTGTCAATAATTTCCGCAGCGAACGCAATATAATGATTTTTTCACACTGGGTTATGTTATTGAAGTTTTCATACGATCCGTAACGTTTATGAAAATATCCTATAGCCTATGTTCATCAGGGATAATGTAGGATTCTAATGGCAAAAGAATTTTTCAAATCGGTCCAGTAGTTTCGGAATCTATTCAATACAAACAAACAAATGTTTTCTCTTTACATATTAGTATAGATTAAGTTGATAGACATAGATACCATATATACTAGTGGAAAAAATTAAAGGATAAAAAAAAATCCGAATTTTTCGACGTTTTTCAGATGGCTGTATTTCCCTTAAAAATGGTCGTACCGGAGTTTTAAAAAAGCAAATTGAAGCTGAATATACAAGCTATTCGATTCATATAGTGGTTAAGTTAGAAATTTTTTTCCAAGTTCGTAGACCAAAAAAAAGAACCGAAAAAATAAAACAAATTTCTTTCCGTATTCATTAGGATTGCGAGGTACACGTTGCTTGAAAAATTTTTTCATCGTAAGATCTCAAAACTAGAAACTTCAAGCTTCAAAATAGAAGCTCGAAGATGGAGATGTTGAGGGTATTCCTATATCAATCCCTTGTTCATTCGTTATGTTGCGAGTCCGCGACACTAGAGTTTGGAATACGCGATCTCAAAAACTAACGAATCTGTTTTTGTCCATGAAGCAAAGCCAGAACAAATTCGTGAGTAGACAGACCACTGTTCCTCTTTCTTTCCGCAAGGATTCCCCCTCTCCAGCGGCTTATAATCCTCAACCACCTTCTTTTATTCATCATTTCAATTGGGGCTGATTCATTTTGAGACATAATCAATTTACATTAGGACCAAATTATTTAAAATAAATAAAACAAAATATCCGGTCGCAAAATACTACAAAATTTGCATAAAAATAATAATAAAAAGTATGTTAGTTAATTAATTATGTTAAAAAAAGAAGTCCCTAAAGTTGTCAAGAAAATGCATTAATTAATATAATAAAATTGTTCAATACCTTTTTGACATCACTTACAGCAAGTCGCAATACAAGAGATTCCATTATTTTATGAAATACATCTTTACCATCTTCGTTAGTGCTATTTATATATGTACTCCACATCTGCAAGTGTTCATTTCATGTTAAAGCATCATGCACATTATGCAGCAGCAAAGCATGCGGCGAGCGCTAAATAAAGTATAGTATATGAAATAATTAATTCCTATTCCCAAAAATGTGTCGTAAACAGCTAATTCGGTATAAAGTTATAATTCAAAAAGTTATTCAATGGTTTTGGATATTGAAACCATCTTCATCTTACAAAAGCGAGCTGTAGGTATATTTACAAACCAGGGTCACGTGCATCTCTATATAAATGTTTCGTGTACTTTGTGTGATTCTGATGCAAATTAATTATTTCATATCGTTTAGCGCACACTCGTCAGCCGATCCACTGAAACTCAACTTATATTATAGTAAATATTAAATCAAAATTATATATCAGTAAAAACCTTCCAAGTGAATATATTATTTATTTGGCAATACGTAGCAATAGTAGTGGCTTGTAAGCACGTCTTTAGAAAATTTAATTACAAGTGACGTAAATAGTGGCGTTGGAAGATTAGTTTTCCGTAGACATACTTACTTCTGCATTTTTAAAAGACTTAATTAAGAACTCTAAGAAATAGAATATGTTTTCGTCTTGCACAGATGTTCCCGTCACACACCAGCGTATTTCAGTGTCTAATGCAAAAACTGCCTCTTTTACTTCCGCTCTATCTGCACACTTGTGTACGTCATCCAAAATGATGCGCGACCATGTAATCTGTTGTGTGACCTTCAATTGAAAAAAAAACCACTTAGAATTACTTCATTACCACTTGTGCCTCACGGCAATTACACACAAGACATGCATCAAGCACCAGCATACACACAATCATCTCAGTTTGTTCAACTGGATCACTCACTGGACACTTGTCGCGGATGGACTGGACAATAAATAACCAGCGCATACGTACAATTCAAGTAGACTTTAAAAATCAAGTCACTTTTAAAAAGGGCGTGTATGTATATTTTTCTTTCATTCAATTTACAAAGTTTATAAACAACCCCCATGGCTGTGCTTACTAAAGTGACATGCATAGATGCTGTATATATGCAGTGTTAAGAAATAGAATTTAAATATATAATTTTAATATTCACTTTAATGTAAAGGCCTCTGGTCGTATTTATATTTAAAACTATAACTGTCAAAATCTTATCTTTGAATAAAAGCCACTTTATACGCGCCTCGTCTTTCTTTCTTAAATATTAATTAAAAGTAAAATCCACAAAACCTTTCATGCAGTGGAAGTTGCTGACCCATTGTCTTGAGAAATTTTATGATTATTTTAAATTTATTTCTAACCTTTTTGTTATTTTTCATACACTTTTTTCTTTTAAAACAGTTAAGATTTTCTAGAAGCGTACTGTATGTAGTTATAACAAAGGTTTTAGTGGTAAATTCAGCGGTTATTCCTTCTGCGGTTATTCTTTCTGCGATCATTGTTTCTGCGTTTGCCTCATTATTATAAGCGAGGACATTTAACACATCTTCCTCACAAATGTCTTTTACTCCATTCACCCAATCTTTCAGTGAAGTTGTTGATGGACATATAACCAGCGTGCCTGCAACTGCTAATAAACGTTTATATTAAATAGACATTTCTCCGTCAGTGCTTATATGGAAGATGAAGAGTGATCAGAGCACAGCCGAACCATTTCAACTGCAGCTCCTTAGAATGCTATTATTGCACTATTCCGTCCTCATTCCATCTCCATTGGTCGATATTGCGACGGCCGAGGATGAGCTTATAGAAAAGGGTAAGTGACAATAGTCCTTGACGTGATGCAGCACCCCGTTTGCCAATCGTGCATACCGTCTGCTCATTGCGAATAACACAAAACAAAAGGCATAATATATATAAACCATTCGTTTTATTGTGGCACAATTTTGTGACCAATAGCAGAGTTATTCGGTATCAGAAATGTACATTAAATACAAAAATACAAATTGGAAGTGATAATATATTGGCACCATTAGAAATAATTAAACTGATCACAAAATTACTTTTATGGCCATTTATAACAAACAAAAATAAATAGTAAAGCAAATTAAACCATTACTACCTTTATTAGGCGTATCCCCTTAGCACTTAGCACCAGAGCTGTCATCACGGCTATCTTCTCGAGATTCATATCATCAACTAAACATGGAACAAATACATTTATTAGAGTGGGAAACACGAAATATGCGGCTCTCAAATAATTGGAATGTTCATCCAGAGTAATCTAAGCCCTTTGTTAAAATAAAATAAAACCGAAATTAACAGAGGAGAGCGCAAACAAATGAATGCGATTTTACAAAGTATATTATTATTATTACTCTACCGACAATTCCGGATTTAATACTCCTTTTCAATTCCCTCCATTTCAACCAAGCTAGCGCTTTCAACTGATGGTCATTTAAATTTTTACATTCGGTAGGTTGTTTAATATTTAAATACTTCTGCTGAGGAGGATTCCAATCCAAGATTGCATTCATATTTAGAGGGTTTCCTGTAAAATATAAAGAAGCGCATTTATTATAGTCTGTGTTTTGTTTCTGGCTGTTCTCGTTTTGTTTTTTCTAATCTATGTGTAAAAAATTGTCTGTGTGTATCTCAAGAATGTGTTTTAATTCTAGAATTGTCACTTTCCTCTAAACTGAAACAGAGAGATGTTGAAAAGCGATTTTTCATTTGCGAACAGCTGATTCAAAGATAACAAAGAAAAGGCCTTTATACAGTGGATTGTGATTGGCAATGAGAAATGGATATTCGAAGAAATAATGCTACGCTATGTCCGGAACGGTTGTCACCACTGACCTCAACATCAATACAAAAACCGAATATTCATGTTTCGAGGCTGTCTTGCTAGGTATCGTAGACCGTGAGCGATTCCATTACGGTCATCGCCCATCGGTATACACTACAATTGAATCATTTGAGCAATGCATTACAAGAAAAGACTCGACAAAAGTCGTATCAAAGTAATGGGAAACGGACAAGTGGTACTTTTACAGCAACCGCAAGCAAGGCGATGACATTCTCCTTCAGATTACTGGTTGTTCCGACGTATGCAGTACGACTTGGCTGGTCACTGATTCATTCAAAAGACGAGAAATTGTTGCGGGAAAATGTAATATCCAGCGATGGACAATGCTCCGATTAATCTGTTATTCATTTTATTCTAAAATGAATGTATTCTTGACCACAAAAAAACGACCGAAATAATTTGCAATCCCAATGCTTAAATTTAAATGTATTTATTTTAAAGTAAGATTTCATTAAATTTATTAAATAACGACAACGTTCCTTTATTTTCGTGCCAGTAAAGATGCCTTCGCTCGTGGGCATTATAGACAAGGGCCGAAGCCTCTGAAAATGGTAAAAAGTGGAAAAAAAATATAGTAGGAGGAAGAGAATATAACGAGAATGAAAGGAAAAATAATTTATGGGCGATCTGAGGTCGGGAAGTGGATGGGGGTGAGTTTTAAGGGTAGAAAATGGATATCTTGATTTCCGGCAAAACTACAAATCCTATGGAAAAAAGTTTAATGGCAAAGTTGTAGGTAATGTAAAGATCTACAACTTTCGTATTTACACTTTTTTCACATAACCTCAAAATTTATGTGAAAATTTGATATTTTACAAAAAAAAAAATTTTTTTCACGAAATTTGGTGAAAACTTACCATTTTATGTCCCAAACACACTGTAATTTTTTTGATTTCAAATATTTATATTTTCCCCTTATTTTGACTTAATATCGAAAAAGCACCCTAATTTTTCACCCGTCAAAATATGTGCTTTTTAAAAAATATATGCTTTTTTAATTAAAAAAAAAAATGGTTTTCTTGTTCGTTGAAATCTCTACTTTCTGATGGTGTAAAAAAATATACATCACTATGGTAAATTTTCTTAGAAAATGCAAAAAAAAAACGGAAAAACTCGAATCCGAAATTTATTTAATCATTATGTACAATTTTGAGCTTGTTACGAACTCTTTTTTAGTCTTGTTTTTATTTTTTATAAAAAAGGTAATTGTTATTCTTTGATATATCTGTCTGTTACTTCAACGAAATAAAAAAGCACGTACCCGAAACGAAAAAGTGTTTACCTCTTTTCCTTTTCTAATGGGCTTCATCCTACTATAATTTTTTGGTCTCACAAATTATCGACCTTGGTCTATACGCGCATTAAGATGCCAAAGACTGTAGACTGAAGACGACTATTCCATAACGGATGAATAACAAAAATTAGATTACAACCATGAACACGTGAAGGGAAGCCATCATTACAACACGCAGTAGTGCTATCTCAGTTGATAAGAGTTCGATGTTAAGGTTAACTTAAGCCGCGTCTCCTGCTCCTCTGTCTTCCAAACATTAGACAAAAACATCGAAACATTGAGGCGTGGCCGTACACATTTTTGTATTCATAGACAATACACAAACAAATTATACACAAATTGTTTAGGCCACGCCCCAATGTTTCGATGTTTTTGTCTAATGTTTGGAAAGCCGCGTCTCCTGCTCCTCTGTCTTCCAAACATTAGACAAAAACATCGAAACATTGGGGCGTGGCCGTATACATTTTTGTATTCATACACAATGTTTTTTGTTTTCCGTGGTCGACGGAAAACAAAAACATTGTGTAGGCCACGCCCCAATGTTTCGATGTTTTTGTCTAATGTTTGGAAGACAGAGGAGCAGGAGACGTGGCTGAAGACAGAGGAGCAGGAGACGTGGCTTTATATTTGCATAACGCAGTACAAAGCGCGGCATAGACACACACACGTGGTCGATGTGACACGCTCAAGGGCATTCCTATCGCATTATCCTGCTGTGACCTCGAAAACATAAACTGTGTAATCTCTGGCCATAACCTATGTTTATACTATCTATATTATGTTATATTTAGTTCACAAATTAAATGTAAAAAATACAATGAATAATGTACCCACGGATATTCGCAAACGTTATTTAAATAATTAGACGTTTTGCGATTTTCTATCGGCTATTGTTAATCCGGCGCGGCGTTTCGAAAGCTTTACAGTCTCGCCGTAATCATGATAATATTATACTCATAGTTTCATTTTCCGTCTGGCAAAGTTACCAGAGACATGCCAGTTCACCAGCTCTAGTTTTTAATAATAATTTTAATTTTATAATTAAATTGTAATTCAATAGTGAATATCTAAAAATAGTAAAATTGTGTTACATAAAGTGCTACCTTCAATCACAAATGCTATTTTGATTGTGTTTACTCATCAACAAAGTTATTGAGAGATAAAGTTACGTGCCGTTGGACACTGTCAGGTTCAATTTTGAAAATGAAGTTAACTAATTATCTGATGGCGTCTGTGGGCACGATAAACTTGATACAAAGCAATAAAATAAAATGTAGGGACTGCAACAAATGTATTGTAAACAAACAATAATATCTACAGTGTGGATCGTGCAAGTATTTATTTCATATTCAACGAAAAAAGATTCGTTCTAATGGAGAAAGAAGATAAGGCAAGTGGAAATGTATTTAATTATGTATTGAAGAATTCCATAATCATGATTACAGTGTGGGAGTGTCAGGTTCAACATCATCTTCAATTAGACATGTTACACATCGCAAGAACTTCAACATTTCGGCCCGAATCTTCATTCGTATCCGTCGAATCTGCTGACACCCATGATTTCAATGATCGTATGATATCTGCAGCAATCTACAGTATAAACCCTTATAATAATATTCAAGGCGATAGATAGAACTTACAAGAAGGATTTATAGCAATAATAGAAGATCTAGATTCAAGATTACATGTAGTAGAGAACAAAATGAAAAAAATACTTTTGTTATTTTCAACCTTTTTGTATATACTTGATTGTATAGAGGAACATGGACCTGCTATCCAAGATCTCAGCGGAGTAGTTCCACTCGTTATAAATTATCCTAAATTGAATATCAGAGAAGACAGGAACTCTTTGATTAATACTGACCAATGACTCTTCTGCGTAAAATCTATCAACAGGAGAATTACATAAACCAAGAATATTCGTAATGGGAGGACAGCAAACAGCCGGACTGGCCTCACGCCTTGCAGTGAGCTTGCTGAGACACTCCACAAAGTTTAAAGACATGGTGTCCTCTGTAACAAAACCTAATACGAGCACCTAAGAAATTTTATACAATCAATCCCTCTTCTGACTGTGTAATCATTTGTGCCTGAGAAAATGACAGGAACTCACCTCACAATATTATGTTCAAATCTAAATTGTACTTTTGTTTGAACACCATAACCATAGAAGCCGTTGCATCAGTAAAGTCAGATTAACCAGATCACAAAAAAAACACGTAAACATACAAATACACTTATGCCCTCCATGAACTAAAGAAGGACACTGATTTGAAAACGGCAACTATCCGTATGCCCAATGCCTGGATCCAATACGGCATTATCTTATGGGGAAATTGCACAGAAACAGTGAAGGTGTTTATAGAGAAATGTATAAGGATACTAGAAAACATAGGTCCAAGAGAAAGTTGCAAGCCAGACTTTATTAAATATAAGATATTAACTCTGGTGTACCTATATACATTTTAAATGCATGCACCTTCACTTATTTCCTTAATGCTCGAGACCCAAAAGCTTGAGGCCAAATAACTCGTTAGCGGTAGAATGATCTAAATTGCATATGGTGCAATGTGGTCCCTACAACATTGTGCCAAGAGTGATGGAATGCGACGAGAGCCTCATACAATTCGAAAATAAAATGAAAACGGTAAATTAACCAATTGTAATTATTAAATGATATATTATATAATTATATTGTTATGCCTTGACAGGGTGTCACACTGACACTAAACTGTATTGAAACTTCTAAAGTATTATAATCGTGACATGCAATAAAGACGTTCGAATAAATTTTAGAGCGGCCGTGGCCTAGTGGTTGAAGGTGCGGACTCGCGGTCGAGAGACCCCGTGTTCGAATCTCTCAAAAACAAAGCCGGTACCAATCTAACTGTACTTTGGTTGCTCAATGCCTATAGTATAATATAGACATATAAACATTAAACACACATGAAGTGACCTAGTCGAGTTTCGGGATCAGCTTGGAAGTAGCCGGGATTTTTTTATTTATTTACTTTTAGCAATTGGGCTCCAATAGAGCGCTTTTGCTCGTCAATCCCTACTAATATTATAAATGTGAATGTGAGTTTGTTTGTTACGTGTTCACGCAACAACTACTTAACCGATCATCATGAAACTTTGTACACATATTTTTGGAGGTACTAGAAGTAATATTAGTCCAATCAATGAACTTTGGTCCTATGTAAAAAAAAATATTCTAACCCGAACAAAAAAAATATAGTCGTATAGAAAAAGAAAAAAGAATATGAGTATCTGTGTGGGGCAACTCGCGCCGGAATGGCGAACCTAACCCAAAAAATTCCCAAAGTTCAAAAAAACGGTTTTTTTTGATAAAAAAAAAACAATGTCTCCGATCCGAAAAAGTTAAATTATAAAGTTGTAGATATTAAAAAAACACATCGATTTGTTTTTGTTGAGTTTAATTCGGTGCATAACTTTTCGAGTTATTTAAAAAAAATCATTGAAAATGACCATTTTTTGTTTTTACAATAACTTTTTTAATTTTTGGTTTTTTTTTTTTTTGAAATTCAGCAAAAAGGTAGGTATTTACTAGCCAAATAAGCTCGTTTTTGTAAAGTTAAAAAATATTAATTTTTTACCGAGATACATCGATTTTTCGAAAAAAGGTGCCTTCGGAAAATGGCCACTCAAGCCCTAGGGAAGGTCATAGAAAATCGTCCGGGTACGCATTTTCTTTGTGAAGAGTTGTACTTTCATACTATTAAAAAAGGTAATCGATTTTTTAAATTTTTAAGTCCCAAAAATGACTGAAAAATCCCTTTTTTTAAAAAATGACGTTTTTGGGCCATATTTTTTTCATGATAACGAGAGGAGTGTGTCCTGTCAATTTAGACAGAGTACATTTGCCTCCTCAAGCCGGCATAGTGGAGGCGACAAATGCAGTTGTCTCCACTCATGGACTGCACTCTAGCTTAATATCAGGCAGAGTGTGCTCATATGCTAGGTTATATAAAAATAATAATAATAATTGTATTGTGTTTAGATCGTACCTTCTTCGCCGTTGTGAGTGTAGAAAACGATCTTATTGCTTTTTGCGGTAGTGTCAGTAACCAATTTGTACCAGCCTGCCTCAACACGGGTACTACTGGATACTTGATCTCTGAACAACGACTTGACATTGTTCTCGTCTCTTCCCTCTGGTACATTTCGGACCAACACTGTAATCTGTTAAGGAATTTTCACCCAATTAAACATTTATTGTTAAAAGTTTAACCCTAGAAAGATAGTCGAAATATTGTTCTCTCGATTTTCATCTCAGTACTTTCATCTCGTCGCTTGGACGTATTTTAAGTGACTTTGAATATTTTATACAATTTGGATATTCGTGTAGTTCTTTACTCTGTGGAATGATAAACATAGCATGTGTAAATCCTTATAAGGTCACTAGTACTCATCATAGAACACAAGGAGATTAGAAGTATCAAGAGGAGACATTTGCGAGACAACATCTCTGACATGTTGCCAGAAGTCGTTGCTAATACCTCGGAGGACAATACTGGACAACAATTATAAAAAGTACTCTAACATAAGAAGGGCAAATGGTCGTGCAATAAATGTAAAGAACTATTTGTCACGAGCATGATATAGATATGTGCCAAATTTTTATGTAACTGTATGTTCCTCTAATAAAAAAAAAGATTTTATCACAAAGTAAGTGATTTGTGATGAAAGAAAAATGATTCCTTTTTGTCGTGTTTTGAAGGACTGTCAATTTCTCCAAAAAAAAATCAAATCAATTAGGTTTAATTTTTTAAATATTATTATTTTTGTTAGAAAGATTTCTTGTTTCTCAAAAATCAACCAAATTCTTTGGAGTTCTGTATACCACTTTATAGCGTTCTATCGATTTGTCGAAGAAATCAAATCGACCAGAGCTAAAATAAAATAGTTAAAGCTTCTTGAACTGCTGAATTCGTAAAGTTATCCCCCACACTTTAATTCGTGTTTTGACCACTAATCAATGCCCATCGGTACCTACTATTTTTTTTAACTAATAGAGAATCCTAGTACTTTAAGGGGGGGCTAACGGAACTCCGATTAGTTTTTTAAATTTACGAAATGGGGCCAACTTCACACACATTTATCTTTCTAGGATTAAAACTGATACAAATCATAGGAAATAACATGTATGGGGTGTTCTTTTACAAGCTGAACACTTTTCTGAGATCCGTATTCTTTATTTTTGAAAAATTTCTATTTTGTAGAAAATGTAGGCGATCAAAAATTTTAAAATTTGGTGATATTTGACTTGGACATGGGCGTAGCCAGCCATGGGATCAGGGTGGAACAGCAGTCTAAAATAATATGTAACCAGCTAACTATACCCTGGTTAATTTTTTTTGTGTCGACTGATGACTGTCGAGTGTGAACTTTCTTACGGATATTAAGTATTGTATTTAGTACCTAGATAATTAAGTTTTTTAGGTTTGATTAGGTACCTTATAAGTCAGCCCCACCCTGGCTACGCCCATGCCTGTATCTGCATGTATAATTCGAATTACGCAAAACAGATAATTAAGTTTTTTAGGTACCTTACAACTCAAAGCCAGAGAGTGGCAAGCGCCCCACCCTGGCTACGCCCATGGACTTGGAGATTCATTCTCAAAAATTCATAACGCTACTCGTGCGCCGGTGATAAGTACATACTGCGCTAGATAATATTTTTTTCTAACTGGAAAACTCATTTTCAATGTAAAATTTGACGTATAACACGATCGTTCTATTGAAAGTTCGATCCCAGTTGCTAAAAACTGTTAAAAATTGACATAAATATTTAAATTGTTTATAATAATAATATGAATTTGTTAAAAAAAATTAATTAATCTAATTTTTCTCTTAAAGTTCATTCTTTTCGCTTTAAAATGATAAAAAATTATAGTTTTAGTTTCTAGCTCAAATAGAACCGGAGTTACGAATTTTTGAAAATGAGTCACCAAGACAAAAATCACAGAATTATCAAATTTTTCATCATATATATTTTTCATAAAATATATTTATTTTTGTAATAAAAAAATACGGATTTCTTTTTTTCAGTGTAGAACACGTAAAAAAAGGTTAGCCAAATGGAAGAGGTGAAGGTCAATTTTTGTTCAAATCTGTTTGGTTTGTAAAAGAATGTCCCATATAGATGTATGAATAATGTATTTTACTCACCACGCCCATTTCCACTGAATTTATTATAAAAGTTAATGCTTCACACACGTGTCACCTCCAGCACGACGATGACGAAATGACATCAGACGGCGCTGGCGTGCTATTTAACTACTTGCGACCACACCCAGTTTCTGGAACAATCGCTAGTACTTGCAGTGTTGCCAATCCTCGGGTAATTCCTCGAAATGCGAGTAAATTTATCGCTTGCGGGTAAGACAGTGGGTATTTTCAATTATGGGGAATTTCGGGTATAACCAGAGAAATTGTCATCTTGATCTAACGCCGAAAGTTTCAGGTTATATTTTTATATTACACATTTGTACTTCTACACATTGCTCGTTCTATGTTACTTTATTCCTGTTTTAAATTTACCTCGAATCCAATAAATGAGTTCAACTTATAAATTTTACTAGTAAATTATTGTTAATAGTAAATGAGTCAATCGAACAATAAAGAATTGGTACCGTTACTTCATGCCAATGGTAAATTTCGTCGAACTGTTGCTGGCAATTATCTTTTTATTCTTAAATAATATAATATTTTAAAGGATAAATAATAAGGAATCAGTCAGTTTATACTAATAAGTAAATTAACAAAAATCCTGTGATTTAATAATAAATATTTAAATAAAAAATTGTATGTATATGAATTTGTTTTTTTTTCAAATTTGAATTTGGAGCTTCTTTTCATTCATTCGGGTATTTCAACGAACTCCAACGGGTAATGGAGAAAGAAATTATTGGCAACACTGAGTACTTGCTTTCCCGCGCGTGAACTGACGTGTACAAACTGTACAATAATCGAACACACACACACACACACACTATGCAATATGTCGGCTACCATATTATATTGTTTACAATACTGTTCCCAATCGCATAACAGGCAGAGTTCAACATTGCAACAAGTCATAACACGTGTCAGCGATCCCCTCTCCTCGACCACGCGCCCATCGTTGAGAATTACCATATAAGGGCACAAAATCCAATTCGCGAGAGAGTCACGCCTCCCCCCACCAATGATTTTACCTCACGCCCCGCGAGAACCGCAGGAAGCGCTATAGATTTCATATCAAAAAACATTAACTTTTTTTAAATAGAGACAAAGATACGACAATTTATATCGATATTGCAGGAAGTATGAGCTTTAACATTAGCATACATAATTCCCACTAAGCAATTCGCACGCGTTGTATTATCAGAATAAGCAAATAATCCGTGTAATTGTCGCAGTTTGTCACTATATTATTTAATTTAAATAAAGTTCTTTTTTATGGGGTTTCTGCTGTTAGTCTTGCGGCTGTTACAGCGGAGCGGAGTAGGACCAATTCTGCCAAAAGGGCGGAGACTAGACCTGGGTGAAGCTCTGGCTAGTAACAACGGAGGTAGGTAAGAGTGAGAGAGCGATCGTTTAAGAGGCGCCCGAGGGTGTCTTCCCAGATGTGAGAAGACAGTGTTTATAGTAGCATCTGTTTGTGGAATAGGAAGTTGATTGATTTGTAACAGGCGTCCGCAATCAGCTTGTTTGGGTCATTGATTTAAATAAAGATATAACCTATATTATACATAAACATATATTTTAAAAATATTTTAGTTGCCTGAGTCTATATGACTAACATCTGCTCAGGTTTTCGCTCGCGTCAATTACATACTAAGTCGTTGTCTTTGAATGTCATTGGTGATGAAACATACATGTACATATATAGTCTTCAGCAACTGAATAATTTTGCATGACAGTAGTTGAAAAACGTTTGTGCATACATTCTGCCTTTTTCAGTTTAGGAGAGTAATTAGTTGAAATTTGTATTGTAGCCTGACCACCGTAGGAGATATGACGGAACTCCGCCTTATGTTAAGCTAGAGTGCGCTCATTGGCCGGAAATAGCCGCTGCCACAGTCGCCTGGATTGGCAGGGCACATTCCTCCAGTTATACTCGGTCACAGTTTATACTTTACATAGGATAAATAAAACTATATTTTCATATATTATTATTTATTTAGTTCTATTTTAAAATTGCTTATAATTTGTTAAAATTAATAAAATCTCTTCACATAAAACTCGTATTTTTAATTTCACCCTTAATTAAGTTACTAGCTAGCTTTCGATAATAGAAGGCTTTAAAATGAATAAGTACATTTGAATTATTTTCATGGTAACGATCGCAGGTAACCTACAATTTGAGTATTTTGATAAGCAAGATCAAGAATTGTGATCTTCATAGATTTAGCTAAAATTTTAAGTGCATTAAGTACCCGCCTTTTAATACCTATTCATATAAAACAAAACCACACAAAATTCTTAAATTCATTTGCATAATTCCAACTAAACAATACTTGACCAATAATCAGATGCGAGCTGTCAAGAAAGAGGCTCACATCGGGGCCTAGGTGTCACCCTTCATATGCCCATGTTACCTTTCATTTAAGTATACTCGACTAGCAAAAGGAACCACATCATAAATACAGTGGAATCTCCATAACTCGAACCTCGTAAGTCAAACTCCTCAGTAAGTCGAAACAATATGCCATTTCCTTCCGCTGAACCCCAAAATCCGCAATATCTCGAATTATTTACTTTGTAACTCGAAAAAATGTTATTTCCCTGCGAAGTATTGATTGATATACTCTATAAGTCGAATTTGAAAAAGCAGACTTCGGAAGTAACAAAGTAGTTAACAAAATATAATGACACCTTAACCTTGGAATTCCCCGAACTCGTAGCAATAAAATCCAAAGGAAATATTCATCTATTGTTTGTACACGTGCAATGAATGGATATGCTCATTAAACTTTCTGAGTAACATGGCTGTGTAGTGTGTACCTTATGTTTGTTAATTATCGGTCAGAGCTTATTTGGTTGTTAACTAGCAATAACATGAGCATAGGCGTAGCCACGGTGGGGCAGGGTGGGGCAAGTGGCTCTGACCTGTAAGGTACTTAATCAAACCTAAAAAACTTAATTATCTAGGTACTAAGTACAATCCTTAATATCCGTAAGAAAGTTCACACTCGGCAGTCGTCAGTCGACACAAAAAAAAATTAACCGAGGTAGGACCGCAGGTATAGTTTGCTAGTTACATATTATTTTAGATTGCTGCCCCACCCTGAGCCCATGGCTGGCTACGTCCATGAACATGAGTACTAAAAGGAAACTAACGACTTTAACTCTGCATGAAAAATTGGACGTTATCAATGCAGAGAAAGACGTGGCAGCTCAATACGGATCACTTTGTCTACAATGATTAAGAATGAAGCCGAAATATTGCAAAGATACGAATCTGATAGAAATTTGTCTTGCAAAAGAAGACGTCTCGCCGGGTTTCCTGATTTAGAGAAATGCTTCAACCAGTGTCGTGACAAAAAGCCTATCTTACGTGAAAAAGCCGAAGAATTTTCAAAATCACTGGGACACAGTTCTTTGGTTGGTGAATTTTAAAAAGTAACAAGTGTCAGCAATGAGATACGTGATGAATGGATGATGAAGTTGCAGAGTTTATTGATGGATTATGAACCAAAAGACGTCTTCAATGCCGACGAGACTGGCCTTTTTTAAATGTTAATGTATTACATGCAATTAGGATGACAGACAAGGCTTGGAGAAGTGCATATGATCTACAATATCAAACTTCAGAACACAGAAGTTCAATTTGAAGATTATGTGACATGTGATGAAGGGCTGGTATTACTGGGGCACTAACTGACTTTGAAATCATTGAATTAGTTAATCAGAATGCAGCTGACGATAATGTTAATGTAAATGACGTTGATCATACTGATCTAGCAGATTCTAAACCATTTATATCAAATAAAGAAGCCAGAGCCGCAATTAACACACTACGAACTTTCGTTGAAAGATGTAATGATATCGAGGATCATGTATTCGGCTCTCTGTTTGGGCTTGAAAGAGTAATTGATAGAAAATACACAAATTGCTTAAACCAAAAGAAGATAACAGATTATCTGTAGTTGTTCGTGCAGTTTACTTCACTAATATGTAATTTGTTTTGATTAATAAATTTGTGCCATAAAACTTAGAAAAATATTATTTCTAAGCGCCTTTCTAAGTCGAAATTTTAGTAGTTAAATCCTTTGTATCTCGAAATTCTTGTTAAGTCGGAAACTCATTAACTCGAAATTGTTAGCATTTCCCTTGACATTCGAGTTATCAACATGTGTGAACCCAAAATATCATATCGGTCTGTTAAGTATGAATTCTATATAGAGCTATCATCATCATACATTTTAACTACAAATGGAGCCGTTAGGAACTGTCATTATTTCATGAAGAAATGACAGCTGGGTATACCAAACCGTTCCATTTGTAAAATTAGCGACAAACAAATGAACAGTGATACGTGTCGCCATTATACAAGTACAATTTGATATAAACATTAAAACTATAATCGGGAACAAACACAAGTTCCACTTTGCATTGTTCTCAATCTTGCATATCGATCTTATGTTACAATATTTCTAATAATAATACAATAAAGAGAAGAAATATGTTTAATAATAGAATTATCTGCTTCGAAAATCGTCCTTGTGGTTTTATATGGAATTTTCATTTAGATAGAGACCCCTGAAGTTATTAGAGCTAGATAATGTGCAAGCCAGAAGCGCCAATATCAAGTATTTTGATGATTTATCTCGTAAAATTGGGTATATTTGAAGAATTACTATCATTAACGCTAGGTCAGTCAAAAATCTAGCTTCTGCCAAATCGATGTGATCAGCACCACGAGATATTCATCACCATTGGGTCCATCGTTAGTCAGCTGAATGCATCACTGAAAAATTGCTTATCCGCCATTGCGATCGGTCAAATGACTGCATTTAATATTAATAAAGTTCAAAACTATTAGTATAAATATAAAATTTGCTAAAGCTGTATTGAAAACGCCCTCTCGGGGGCAAAAAGCGAATTATTAGTTTATATTACGACCTAGCATACTTGAGTGCCACATTCATCGGTTTCTCTTCCTTCAGCGATTCTTTCACGACCGCATCGGACTCCTCGTGGATTGGAGTTGGGACTGGACTTAATGTACCATCGGGGGAGTGCTCAGTCACCCTGCAAAGGGACATACCAAGCTGTGGTAACTAGTATATTCTATGCCACAACAATATGTAGAACCTGGAACGTCTGAAAAAAAGCCTTAAAAAGGTTATATAAAGCATATACCTAAACTTTCTGCTATGCAACGGAACTATATGCGCCAAATATCTGAGCAACACGTGATCTTTATGTTCCAGAAGTTTGTCGCGCGGCAAGTCGATGCAGTAGGTCGCGCGTCCGTCGCCCAGGAACGGCGTCACTTGATTCTCCAACCGCAGAACCAGAAGAAGCACGTCTTCCAAGTCCGCCTCACTGAAAACAGAATAAGCCAGCATAGTAGTTGTTGAAAAGGGCAGGCACATGCTAATGCTGGTTCGAGGTCAAGCATTTCATATAATTAGTTTCGACTTTTTGCGAACTTCTATCGCGTTCACTTTTTATTATATCTTCTATATCTTGATTGGGATGTATTTAGTATAATTATCCACTAAAATTTATAATGTGAGTGAGTGACCTATACTCCAGGGAGGCTATTTAGGCCGAAGTTTCCATGCATTTTGACATATAAGCCAGTAAAAAGTCCTGTCAAACGACCGTAAATTAATTTAATTGGGCCCTAACTAGCCCATCTATTGTGAAGTCACTGTCAAATCCGTAATTACGGGCCCGTAAGTGTTTCTGAGTAGGGAACGCCCGTATTTTCGTCCGAAGTTTGTGCGTCTGAGTAGCCCCCCAGTTTCAAGTAGAATGAACGCGCTAGGTGTGTCGGTTTAATAAATTTTCATAATTGAAACCAAACGCGACATACCTAGCAGAGCACAAGAACTGTGCGAACTGTAAGCTAGGCACGAAGCCCTCCTTGTCCTCGCTGTCGGTGCACAGGTCGGTGTCTCTGTAGTACATGTAGAGGAAGTCGTTCAGTTGCTTGGCGACAATCGCACAACGGTCCTTATCGCACATCTTCACTGTCGGCCCCTGAAATTAGAGTGCAAAGTGCAAAGATGCAGACCCACGATGGCTCTTAGACCTGTATTCAATTTGATCATCTCCTCAAGCCGGTATAGTGGTGTTAACCTGTATATTGTAAGGTACACGTAGCGATGTTACAGCACGCTTCAGGAACCTGGAGACAATGGCAGCGAGAGGAGCAGCCTGCGGATGATGACAGCCCGCCACCCGTTTCAACACGTGCGACAAGAACAAACCGAACGCGCGTCTCGTTTCAGCTGTACTGTAATATAGAGGGAGAAAACAATAAAATAATAGAAAATTAATTTAAATAGTTCTGTGTTTATAAAAAAAAATATTAGTACGGGCACTAAGGTAGTCCTGTCCTGTCCTGTGGGACTGAGTAATAATTTGATTAGACAATCATTCACATCTGCATACACTAGGAGACGGGAAGGGGGGCATATACAATAAATACATTTATATAAGTGCTTATGAAATAATACAAGTTACATATTATATACAGCTGCAGGATTACGGGTGCGTTATTTGCGAGATTGCGGGATTGGAAAGAAGCATGCACACGACCTCTCGCGTCGTAATTAACGTCATAAAAACTTCTGTCAATATTCAGTTTTTTTTAAAATTTAATATATAATATTTTGTAGTTGATAGATTTTTGTTGTTTTTTTCAGTATTGTTTCTGTATCCTGTGATAAATAGACAGTGTAATTTGATTGATTGATCTCATGCGAATAGTAAAAATAAATAGGGAGTTATCAACATAATCAATATTAATTCTGTTGTTGTTTAATTTGCCTTATATATATTAATATTTTCTATATGCGGGATTGAAAATTCCTAGTCCCGTAAATACCGAGATTGAACACGGGCTGCGGGATTGGAAGCCCTACGTTCAACTGAATCACCTGGTACATTTAAATACTTGACAAAAAAAAGAGCTCACGTAAGTTTGCATCCATCGTTGAGTTGCTGTTTCAGCTTGTCTTTAGCTCGTCGGCTGTCCACGGCAGTTGGTGGTGACCGTCTTCCATCAGCCAGAGAGACCGGTGGAGCAGTAGACGTCACTGTTACTGCTTCATATCGTTTCAATCTATAAACACAATAATCTCCAGTAGAATTTCCTTTTGTAATAGCGTAAAGTTGTATAATAACTTAAAGGAAATTATTTAAAATTATTTTGCTTATAATTCCCGCTACAACATTCAATAACTTGTCTTCGTCGAAGCGAAGTGGCGAAACGCGTCGAGACAATTTATTGAATGATGTAGCGGGAATTATAAGCAAAATAATTTTAAATAATTTCCTTTAATATGGATTTCCACAAAGTAACGCCTGAAACAACCAAGTATAATAACTTGTCAAATGGTGTTAAAGTATTGAAATATTTTGAATTTGAAGCGTGAATAAAACAAATATGTTTTATAAATTTATTTGACATTGATAGGTTATTATTATTATTTTTATGCTATTTACACTTGACATTTTATTATTAATACTATTCTATTTTGTAATTGACTCCTCCTTGCATGGTGTATTGGAATGAACTGTAAAACCATGCAAGTGACTGTCTTTATATAAATAAATAAATGTGTATGCCAGTGGAAGCGTCATATTTGTGTAAATTGATATATAAAGTGGTGAAGGCATAATAGTTTAATCTTTAAAACAAAGGTTCCAAATAATAAATTTGATTAAAAAAAAAATAAAACAAATATTAATTAACAATGAACCTACAAATGACATCCAATACTTAATATTATTATATTAAGTATTGAAGCGAACAAGCCGCTGTTTGGCCGGCATAGTGATGACGACTGGAAATACTTAGTTTCCGGTCGTCAGCGCTCATGGACCTCCAGTGCAGCTTTACATCAGGCCACTGGAGGTCAGATGTCGCGTCCATTAATAATAAAAAAAAAATTACAGTATAATTGCATTTTGAGAAGTCCAAGTGTTCCAATTGGAATCTACGGGTGATGTAAGACAAAAGAATAATAGAATGTGTATTTTCCACTTAATCATCTCACTAGGAGAATACCTTACCTTGTAATGACTAGTACCTTATAACCTAATGGATATATTATTAAAACTAATCACTATATTGCTTGATGTTCAAAACAATTTTGACATATAGTATATATTCTGATTAATTATTTGCATGAAATTTAATACTAAAAACTATATGAGTCAAATCAATTTATTTATTTATTTATTTAAGCACAGTCACTTGCATGGTCTTACAGTCAGTTCCAATACACCATGCAAGGAGTCAAATGCAAAAAAAATACACAATAATAATAAAATGTCAAAAAATCGAAATAAAATAAAAATAATAACTTACCAATGTCAAAAATTTAATAACTAAACAAAAATAATCTCGAAGCAAAGTCATATTTTACAATATATGTACTGACCTTCTCGCAGAAGGCCAGACATGCATTACTAACATTTGGTTAACATTATAACACTTGGTTTGTCAGCAAATATGTCGATTTACTCAATCTAGTGTTAGGCATTGTTTTTGAATAAGAAATGCGAACCTACAGGTGACAAATTGAACTAAACTAAAAAAATCTGACCTCTCAGGTGTGTGGGTGACTGGCGTTTGTGGTAGCAGCCGCGAGTGCAGCAACAGGTTATAGTTATGTGGTAGAACCCCACTCGGGTTATTAATGCAAGTCGAACACACTGGAACACCACTCACCGGATCTGTTAAGGAGAATAAACAACATATAAACTCCGTTCGGGCATAGATTCAATGCTAAACAAAATATACCAATAAATAAATTCTTTATTGCAAAAAAATATTTTTTTTCACATAGGCGAGCTTAACACTAGATTTACAAGAGCAGTCAAAATGACTGGTCTTGCAAGATCAAATTAAAATTCCTACTGCATGTAACATTTTCTTTAATTCTTCTAATCTTCTTTAATCTATAACAGAAGAATTAGTTTTATGAATTTTATATTATTTTATATATATTTGTAACAATTATATACTTTTTTGGTTTTGGTAGAAATAGGTATATTTAAGCTGGTAAATCTAGTGTTAATAACGTCGGCATTATCTACCAGCTAACCTTTGTCGGTGTGAGCATTGATATTTGGTGCAATGAAAAGAAAATAATAACTAAATATACACAATACATAAAATAATAATATATACTTAAATACATACATATTTATGAAGAAAAGTTATAAGTGAATTAAATAAATAGTAGAATTAAGAGATATTATATACAAATCACACGTTTGAAAAATTGTCGACGTCATTTTTGACCAATGATAGTAATCCATTGCAACTGTTTACTGTCACCTAGCTGTCATTACGTTCTGTTACACGCATTTATAAGAAATCGTTCCATTCGTTACTTATTAATATATAAATATAGCTTTTAGCCCCGGCTTCGCTCGCATTTAAGTCATTAAATAAGTATCAGAGATCATTTCAATAGAAATGAATCAATATGATCCCAAACAGCTGAAACTATAGTAAAAAATAAATTATGTTTTTTTAATAAAAAGTATCCTATGTTACTTCTAGTACCTCCAACATAAGGGTACAAAGTTTCATGATGATCGGTTAAGTGGTTGTTGCGTGAAAACGTAACAAACAAACTCACATTCACATTCATAATATTAAGCAGGGATTGTTAAAAAAATATATAAGCAAAATTAATGTTTAAACTGGATGTTTGCTATATAAGTATATGCAACATATTACTATTTTATTTTGATTACCGTCTAATTGTTTAAAGATTTATTAGTCAATAATTATTACTGGATGAAAGTCGAGCATATTTAGTATGCAGCAATGGTTAGCTAAAAATAGCAAAACAAAAAGCTTACCAAGATATTGCGAGTACTTCTGCCAAGAGTTCTGGGCCGGAAATATCCTCACATAACCGCCTCGTCTGTAATACTGCGCTTTCACCGCACGGACCAGTCTCGCTTCCTCCCCCGTCATATTCGACCCGCCGGCACCTTTCGCCCCACGAGGGCAAACATTCTCGGCCGAATGAACTCTACGACACTGAAAATGTAATAAAAAAATATATATACAGTGGTAACTCGATATACGAGTGTTTTGAGATACGAGCCGCCGAGCGAGCGACTTTCCGTTGATCTACATTCGTAGCAGCATACGGTGCTTTAAGATACGAGCAAGGTTAGGAACGAATTAAGCTCGTATGTCGAGGTACCACTGTACTAATACAAATCTTTAATCCCAAATTAGGAAACATTTATTTCAACCAGGAATCAAACCTGGGTAATAAACCGGTAGAGTATCAAAATCGTGGACCCTGTAGGCTCTTGCAGATAGTCAAAATTTACAGAGATTTCAGAAAGGCATAGACGAGAAGAAACCACAAGAGACAAGTTATTGAATGTTGGTGGAGGTTATTTTCCTTCATCGACCTAATGTAGCGGGAATTATAAGCAAAATAATTTCCTTCACAAGAAACTCGCCAATCATAGCAATCATAATAGCTTCAAGACAAAACTATTGTCATTTTCCTTTGAACTTTAACCCGTAGAAACATGGAGCACAATGCTACTCACCGCACCAATCCTCATCTTGAGCGAGTTGATATTATTGTCGACCTTTCCCGAAGCAGGCACGGCGGGTAGTCCCACCAATGTCAAAGTGTCGGCTATCAATGCAGACTTCACTCTCGCGTCCAGCGGGCTATCGCAGCCTAAACTATGTCAAAACAACACTATGTTAATAATTTTACACGCAAACTTTACATTGGGCTTGAAACGAATTAGACACAATTTATACAATTAAACTCGAACCTTATGCTATTAGCATCATTACATTCGTAACATGAATAAATATTACAAAATATAAAAAAAAACGACTGAGAATGGACTCCAGGAACTCTGAGGAAAAAAATTATTTATAACATGTTTCATTCTAAAACTAGCAATAAATAATTATATCGATTTCTTATAGAAAAGAAATATGACTTGACTATATTATGTGACGAATGGATGACATGACAAATACAAACTAAACAATATTTATAAAGGTATTGCTGTCCTTTTCTATCTATATAAATCGTCATATGAGTGACAAAGAAAGAGCTAGTCCATATTCAACAACTACCTTCAAAATTGGGTGTTTAAATAAAACATAGTACCTCGGTGATAAGTTGATCTCCAATAGCCAAGGCTTCAATGTATCGTCTATTAATATATCATAGCCGAAGAGCTCTGAAAAATATAAAACACTGAAAATGTTATAATAAGTTAGCACGTGGCGCTATACTAGGATAGGAACTTAACACTAGATTTATCAGCTATTTAAATATACCTATTTCTACCAAAACCAAAAAAGTATATATTTGTTACAAATATATATAAAATAATATAAAATTCATAAAACTAATTCTTCTGTTATAAATTAAAGAAGATTAGAAGAATTAAAGAAAATGTTACACGCAGTAGGAATTTTAATTCGATCTTGCAAGACCAGTCATTTTGACTGGTCTGGTAAATCTAATGTTAAAGGCGACCAACCCAATAATGAATAATAAACGCGTCAGTAACCCGCAAAAAGCCTTCTAAACTATTAAATCAAACCCAGTAGTACCGTCTGACATGAAGAGTGTTCTCGTTAATCTCAACAACCATAAAGATCAATATAGTTACCGAAACAATTAAAGAAGTTCGGCACGAACGCTCTGGCCGCTGAAGTAATGGTCTGAGCGCTCGATAAAACCGATTTTATTACTAGATCTTCAACGGACGCCATCAACTGCGTCGTATTCCTGCCCTGCTTCCTTAAATGCTTTAACAGAGCGCTTAGTGTCCATTTATGACCTATGTTACCTGCGTTTGGATCGTCGCATCTAGAAAACAGCAAATTAAACTAAATAATTTTTAATAATAATAAATACTTTATTGCTTTAAAACATAATAATAACAATACAACAACAATAGGAAGCAGATTTAGAGCAATTGGCGATCTTATCACTAAAAGTAATTTTTTCCAGATAACCAATTGTCATAGAAGAAACAGTAATAGTATTGGGCAATGCAATTTAGATAAATAATAAATAGATAAAAAATAATTATTATTTTTATTTTTGTAATTATTAATTGAAATTGTTTTATTATATTGCTATGCCCTAATCGGGTGTCACACTGACACTGAATTTATGACATCTTAATAATTGTGACATGCAATAAAAACATATGAATTTGAATAAAAACCATTTTTTGTATCATTTTTGTAGTATCACCACTTTCAAGCGAAAATACCCTATTAGTCTGGAAAGTTTCCTCAAGCCGGCAAAGGGTCATAACACGTTAATCGCCATGTCAGTCATATGTGTCTGACGCTAAGAAGTTCTACATGAGCCATGTCAGACATATATGACTGTCTGAGGTACGGGACTTGGTAGTCAATCACAGATGTCCGACATTTGCATTATATTTCGAAAGCTTGGCCTATCAGGAACAAATAAATAAAGTTACCATGGCCCATGTGAAAATTTTTCTGATATTATCGTGGCGATTAATGTGTTAAATAATTCAAATTTAGAACATAATATTCATATTGACAGTGGCGCATTATTGTAATGTCTAAATATATAAAAACAAAAACTTACTTAATATAATCCGTGTGGTATTTATTTATGCTGTAGTTACACAAATGCATGCAAGGGTTCCACAGATTCTTATTGGAACTGTCGTACTTGACTGTAGCGAATCTGACTAAGCCCTCCTCGTACAGATATATGAGCAAGGGGTCGATGCACGTGACACACACGTAGAGACGTAAATCGCACTTGTGGCCATTTATTAAGAGTGGCTTGTCGATGTACTTGGCGACTACCACGTTCTCCCCTTTTGGTATTTGTTCCGGCTGAAAACAATATCTATCAATACAGTTTATATGTATGTGAAATAATATTGCGGATTAAAATGGATTAAAAATATAATTATCACAATGCATTCAAAACCTCAAATCTTCTTAAATAAGTACTTTCGGCCTGTAGAATCGACCGTCACAAATAATGTATATTTTTGTAATATATATTTAGTGTTATTTATATCTTTATTATTCATTTGTATTTATATGTAATTTTATTTTGTTTTTTTTTTTTGCACCCTATGATTTACTTCCTGTGGGCTTATCACGAATTTAGTCTCGCTTTCGAATCGAGCTGTCACAAGTAAAACGGACCCGTTAGCAATTGGGATCATGAATTTTTACTAACGACTAACGAGCACCAGCAATCTATCAAATGAACGAAAGATCGAGACGTTCGAAAATTAACAAAAAGTATCTAAAATATTGTAGTTCCAAATCCGCACGCGGTGGTGCTGCTCAAATTTCCATACAAATCGCTTGAAGCGAACTCAGTTCGAAAGCCAGACTAAAATTCGTGATAAGCCCACTGGTATTGATTACATACTACAGTGCAACCTTGATATAACGATACTGAAGGGAATTAGAAATAATTCGTTATATCAAGTAATTTGTTACAATGAGGTTCGCTATACAGAGGTTAGGTTGGTCTACGATTCGTTTTAACATGGTTTAAAAAAATTATTAATCTCAGCTTTACGTAGGTACTAATCTGCTTTCCCTGTTATAGCGAACGATTTCGTTAAACTGAGGTAAATAATATTTTGCAAATATTGAAAATTCGTTATAAAAAGGTTTTTAACAAATGTATTCGTAATGTAAAGGTATATTTTTCATTAGCTCTCACGGGTGGTGCTAGGGGATTTCGAAAATTTCATTAAGTTGAGGAAATCGTTATATTGAGGGTTGTTACATTAACACTAGATTTACCAGCATAAATATACCTATTTCTACCAAAACCAAAAAAGTATATATTTGTTACAAATATATATAAAATAATATAAAATTCATAAAACTAATTCTTCTGTTATAAATTAAAGAAGATTAGAAGAATTAAAGAAAATGTTACACGCAGTAGGAATTTTAATTTGATCTTGCAAGACTAGTCATTTTGATTGGTCTAGTCTAATGTTAAGGTTAACTTTTGCATTCGACTAGTGAAGCCGGCATAACGGATACTCGTATCGAGTGCTTCTACAAAACCACTAAGCACACTTACAGTATTAACGATGTAAATCCCACGTCCGCGGCTCGAAGCGGCCGGTTTGACGATCCAAGGGCCCTTCGTCCGACAGTGGGTGCTGCACAGCTCCTTGTATTCGATCGGCATTAAGAAAGTGGTCGGGATAAAGTCGAAATGTTTCAGACCACGGAAGTACTGCATCTTCTCAATGTTCTTAAACAGTTTATCTTTACGTGTCAGCTCGTACGATCTGCAAACAAGTGTTTATCTATTCACTTTAATACTAAGGTTTAAGACATTTATTTACTCAAAAAGAATTACAAAAAATTCGTTTAATTGAGATAAAAATAATAATAATAACCATAAATAAACATATCGTGCGTAGTATATTGACAACACCATCACAATGCACTCAAACCCATTATATGTTTTTTTAATTCATATTTAAATATACTAATATTTCTAATTTCTAATATTAGTTATGTTAATTGGTAATTCATTATAGAACATTACTATACTCGCCAAAATAAATATAAATGAAACAAATTATCATAATCGATCTGATTTAGCTGCTGTGTACTGGCATTGTCCACTTACATACTAATGACATAATAATATTATAAATGTGAATGTTTCTTTATTAGGTTTTCACGCAACAACTACTTAACCATCATGAATTTGTACACATAGTTTCGGAGGTACTAGAAGTAACATAAAAAATATTTTTTACTATAGTTTCCAATTGACTATAGTTTCAGCTGTTTGGAATCATATTGATTCATTTCTATTGAAATGATCTCAGATACTTATTTAATGACTTAAAAGCGAGCGAAGCCGCGGGTAAATGCTAGTATATAATAAATCTACTATGATGTAGAAGAATAGCTGCTGTATAGAGGCATTGGCATCCTATTATATACCTAAGGGTAAACATAAAATGACATACATTATGTTCAAACTTTATTATCTATAAGATATTCATCTAACGTGTAATATGATTTTTGAATAAGTTTGCTTTTTATAATTTTCTTGAACTGATACAGAGGGAGGCTCCTAATATCATCGGGCAACTTATTATATGACTTTATGCCAAGTTAGTGTTTTTAGTGATTATAATTTACTGATACAGTAATACCCCGCTTTACGCGAATCCGTTATGCGCTGTTTCACTATAACTATATAATTTAAAATTCAAATTGCCCCGCATTACGCGAAAGAGTGCGTATAAACATAATGTAGTCATCAACTTCTCTATGGTTGCGGGAATTTCAGTTTTTTCCGGAACGTATCCCTCGCGTAAAGCGGGGCATTACTGTAATTTTTTTACATTTATTAACATTGTCGTTGATATTCAAATCATATTGTACATAAACTGAATGCGCCTTGAGAGACACTTAACACTGGATGTCAATGAATTTTTATCATATGTTTGATATGTGGCATAAAAAAACTCGAATACTTCGCAGTTGAATCCGCCTCAAGCTTAAAAAATTACCTTGGAAAATGATTGACCCTTTGATAGGGTGCCAGAGACCTCAAGACATCTGGTTTGGGATGTAATCCGGACCAAAGCAGGTTAAAATCCTTCGAGTCAGCAGCCGCCTCCTCCAGGCCGTGTGCTTGCAGCAATCGGTTCAGTAATTTTGTTTCTGTATTCACTAGTTTGTATGTGACGTTCAATATACGCGCCGGCATATTGTTACTTTCTAGTACCTATAAGAAAATAGAACAAAAATTCTTTAAAGTAGCCTGTTGTTGGTTACATTTCATGTAATGTTAAATTAAAATGATAGATGGCGCTACCGTCGTTTAAGAACGTCGACAACAAGTTCGTGACAAGAAAAGAGGTTACGGCGGCGATGTTAATAGTGTATATATTTTTATAAGTAAAACTGTAAATTTGAATTTGGAATGAAACAAAAGAGGAACGCGAGGGACGCGCGAATGAGGACTTGAATGTTGGTTAATGGGAACGGATGTGTGTGCTTAGATTATAAGAGATTAATAATATAGTGTAAATATAATTTTAAGAGTTTTCATTGATACAGTCCACTAGCACCGTTGGCTACAGTTAAAAAAACGATTTTTTAAAAAACTAAATAATAGTTTAATATAAAACAAACATCAATAATACATAAGAAGCTGAACACTTTCTTTTATTATTTTTTCCCACGAATCAACCTCATGGTCACTCTAGTAAAATGAAAACGAAGCAATGACGCGAAGATCACTATTTTATTTGAATAGACAAAGCGAGTTCTGACCATATTAAATGCCGCGCTTATTTGAGTTAAATTTAAAAACCAGATCACTTTTCAGTGTAATCATCATCTTCTTATGAATGTACTATGCCGCTAATGTGTCCACATTTTATGTAAAATTTTGGGACATTTTAAAGTTATTGTAAATTTAAAAATATAACAGTTAAGGGATCAAAAACAAGACATAACATATCAACGATAATTTCTACTCACCTTAAAATTATCAATCTGTTTGACTAGAGAATTCTCAGAAATGTCACTATCGGGCGACGGTATCGCCTTCTGAGTTACTTTACTTTTACCACAACTCTTTGCCTTACGACTACACTTTGGTGACGATTTGCCTGAAACTGAAGAATTTTACAGAAAGTTAGAAATTAAGAAAAAAAAAATAGATTGGTTTTTTGTATACAATTTTTACTTCAAACTGATTGATTCCTATGCAGAAGTAACTAAAGGAGAACATCAAGTCAAATACGTATTCACTTTGACCTGCCAAAGAGACAGTTTATATGACATCTGTCACTTTGACAGTTCAAATCAGGTGTTTGGCTAAGAACTATATTAATAAAGTTACAATGGTGTCTGCCGAGAATTTTGAAAGATATACGACTACCCGCCAATGTTACGACCATATGTAAAAAAGTAGAACATGCGTATATTGATAAACAACTCACTCTTAGCGGGAGGAGAACTCGGTTCCTCGACAATGTTAATATTAGCTGTAGTATTCTCGACATTTAAATTCTTCTTTAAAGTAATCTTATTTAGGTCATTCAGTACGTCTCTTATATCTCTCTTTGGCTCCCCATTCTCTGTCTCAACCGGCTCTTCTGTCTCACTCTCGTGTTTAACTATGTACGCATTCCCGGTGTACACGTGCGCATTGCCGAACGTTTCCAGCACATCATGCATAATATTCTTCGGTCGCATATTAAACGAATGCGGTTCAGCTACTAGTCTCTTTGCCATGTTCTTTGCTTTGTTCAACAAGATTGCTGTGCCCGTCCCTACAGTTTTATTCGGCGACTCCATCGAGGGTGTGGTGGAGGCTAGCACGCAACTCCGGAACACCAGCACGGCCCCCTTTGAGCCGATGGGGCCGCCGCTGATCCAGTCGGAGAGCGATTCGTCTTCTTGCGTCTTCGTTTCATTTTGTTCTTCGTCATTCTTTCTCATAGTTGTGTTTGGGGGTAAGGTAGATGGGGTCGCATCTGATACATGAGGGCTGGAATGTACGAAATAGTTACTATAAACAGAAGTGACGGTTTACTTAAACATCTAAACAAGCTTTATAATAATCTGACTCTTTCATTCACCATTTAAAAGAAAGAGACGGAATTAAAAACTTTCCAATTGGACTAGCGTTTTAATATTCTGCTACAGAATGAAACAATTGACGTGTGTGATTTTTTTGTTTGACCGGAAGTAACTTTATTTACATTATATTTTCATTCTATTTTAATACTTCTTAACGTAGGAATTTATTTTTAAAAATTAGATAATAAGTTAATGTTCTGAGTTTTATCATTGTACAGGAAATGCTAGATGGGGACTGGGGCTAATAATGATTATCTCCGGGTCCTATTAGCATAGTCGGAACTGACGTTTTGGAAATTTAGAGATACTCAATACAACAACGAAGAATCTACACAAAACAAACTATGCACAATAACAACTTTAAATAGCTCTGTTGTAGAATTGCAATTTTGTAGACCCTACCATACTAATAGGAAACGGTAACAAATATGTTATAAAGTAGTTATAAAACACAAATAAGGGTAGCCAGGCATGCTTAATATACTTACGGTGTTCCCTTAGAGCAGCGGTTCTCAAACTTTTTTGGCGAAGGAAAAAGCCTTAATATAATTATAAAAAACTGATTTATATGTATTTATGAATAATCATATTGCAATGAAATATTGCGTAATATTTAGTTGGAATATTTAGATGTAACCTTATAATCTCCCTTTGGTAGGTATTTTTTTGCAGTATTTTAGCCCTAGGGTTCCACGGAACACACTTTGAGAATGGCCGCCTTAGAGGCTTAGACCAATGGCAAAACTTAGCATATAAAACAAATAAAAAGTATAAACGGTTTTAACACTAGAACTACCAACCGGTCACTATGACCGGATTCAAAAATTCTTCACAAGACTTTTACGTAAAACCTTACTCATTATTTTTTGTAAACGATTCTATTTTTTTATTAATTTATTGAATTATATTTAATACTTTGCAAGCACAAGTCATCCGGTCATTTTGACCGGTTGGTAAAAATAGGTCATATTGACCGACTGCTAGTTCTAGTGTTAAAATACCGTATGCGCAAATTCTATATTATAATTAGTTTCAAGGTTTTACATAAAAAGTAATAATAAGCAAATAAATATACTATTTATTCGAATTTTATATTAGTGTGGTAATTTAATATATAAGGTGTCTAATTAGAATAAAATCCATTAGACAACTGCTATTACAGACAAATGGTTACTTAAAAGAGTCACATCCCCTATACCGGCTTGAGGAGGAGACTGTACAAGGCACACTCTACACGATATACTTACTTCATGGGTGTTAACGCTCAAAAATAGTGATACGACTAATTGGGTCTAAAACCACCATCAGTCTGCCTACCACTCTTACGTTATAATAATTTTACTTATATCGATTCTGCGGGGCTACTCAGGCGCACGAACTTCGGACAAAAATACGGACGTTTCTTACTCAGGAACACTTACGGACCCGTAATCATTCACCAAATTACTGTGCTAATTATACAGTGCTAGTTTTACGAATATTTGACAGGACTTTTTGCGGGCTTATATGTCAAAATTCACGTAAGCTACAGAGGTGACGGCTTCGGATATGCCTGAGTAGCCCCCCTGCTTCGTGTTTTTTTTATTGGCACTACTTTTTTAAAGTATAATAGAACTTTTGTTTTTTGTTTCTATTTTACATTGCTCCGAATATTGACCTCATTTTTTGTGTTTTAAGGTCGTGCTTCGATGAAAAAGATTACGAGTATAGACGATCAAATAAAAACTGCCATGAAGAGTTGTGTAGTTTTTTGTTTTAATGGAAAGATTCCTAATTCAAATAACACAATAACCGAGACTTTATAAGTTGAGACAACAATTATTGCTCCATACACGTGCGTATAGAGTACAACAGAAGTTCCCAAACTATAGTGATGAGCGACAGTGTATCCCAAAATGTAATACGTATTTATGTGTTAATAGGATAATCCTTCATTCATATTGGCAACGCTTGTATTTTTATTTTTTAAATTCCAATTCGAACAAATAAGAGTGTATTAGGTAATTCCGTTTACTACTAGAGAATCTCTAAGCATTACCTATATTTATACAGACAGTTCTCGTTTTACGGCGTTTCGTTTAAGGCAGCCTAAATTTTGGCACAATTCCTCGATTTAACGGTCTAAGATTCGTTTTACGTCGTTTCGTTTTGCGTCATAACGTAAAAACCGAGGACTGCCTACCCTCATTTTTCTAACACAGCCAAGAGGTGCGTCCCAAGTTTTTATTAGATACATTCTAATGACTTATCGTCAGAATACTAAATTAAAAACTTTCTAATAAATTTAATATCACAATAGAACGCCCGCGCTCATGTCGTAGCGTGTTTTATAATTGACTTGCCTTCCTCTATTTTAAATAATTACTTCATGAATAAATTAAGTAGATATTGCTACATTATTTCTGACATAGTTGCAATAACTGTAAGGATATATATATATATATATGTCCCAAAACTCATAAGCCGGCACCAGTGGATGGACCCGCTCTTCACTACTCGAGGAAAAATAAGAAAAAAAATATATATAAATTTTTAAAATACTAAGTAAAATTTGAAATCCTTCGAAAATTGACACCCTATATGATATTTTCAAGTGCTACGACCACAAATTTACAAATATTTCAGATTTTTTTTTGTATCGGCAACCTAAGTTGTACTGCTATCTATTATAACCCTTACAAATTTCAGAATCCCTGTAGTTTTTACACAAAAATAAATCAAATTTCTTTTTTTCCCTAAAATTTTGAAAGATTTTTACCTTCGGTCCACTTTAAGTCATCGTGGTGTAAAAAAAAGTATGGACACTACTATGGCAAGTTTTTTCAAAAGTTGACGCAACTAACCAAGATTCCTAAATGGTATAATACTACAAAATACTATAACTACTACAGGAAAACTAATCACAAAAAAAAAATATGCCTGTCATTTCTAAACAAGAATCAAATTTCATAAATTGTTGTTGTTACTAGTGATCACTTTTACTGTGAAGTTATAGGTTTTGTTGCTGAAAAATGTTGATTGAATTTTGATTGTTTTGACAAATAGTAATAATTTTACATTTATTTTATTAACTATTAAAACTTGCATTTTTAACATTAAAGTGAATGTTTGAATTGTTTGCCACCGGTATTAATACATGCTCTGATGGTTTCTGATATACTCAATACATCAACGAAGAATGTACACAAACAAACTATGCACATAACAACTAAAGGAAATTATTTAAAATTATTTTGCTTATAATTCCTTACAAATATAAAGGTGAATGTGAGTTTGTTTGTTACGTTTTCACCCAACAACTACTTAACCGATCATCATGAAACTTTGTACACATATTTTTGGTGGCACTAAAAGTAACATAGGATACTTTTTATTAAAAAAAATATATATATTTTTTACTATAGTTTCTAACTGACTATAGCTTCAGCTGTTTGGAATCATATTAATTCATTTCTATTGAAATTATCTCTGATACTTATTTAATGACTTAAAAGGGAGCGAAGCCGCGGGTAAAAGCTAATTATATATAAAAATAAATAACTTTAATAAAATTGCTTTTTCCTGAAAAATTCTATGTATATATTTTTTAAATAATAACATATTAATAATTATTACTTCCACTATGTCGTCTTAGGAGATGCGGGTTACTTTCAAGATCCGAAACACGACTCAATTCCACAGATATTACTAAAAGACGGGAGCGGTCAATTGACCCATAAACGGCTTCCCAACATTAAACATTCTTCTGATATTAGGTATAGTAATTTTCGTGCTAATAATAGAAATTACCACTCACGGCCGCTCCACTTTTCAAAGTATTAGAATTAAAAATGTATGCCAATTGATTGGATTCTGTCGACATATGCCGTAAAACGCAAGGTCGGACAAACATTTTTTTAATACAGCCATTCTCAAAGTGTGTTCCGCGGAACCCTAGGGCTAAAATACTGCAAAAAATACCTACCAAAGGGAGATTATAAGGTTACATCTAAATATTCCAACTAAATATTACATTGCAATATGATTATTCAAAATCAGTTTTTTATAATTATATTAAGGCTTTTTCCTTCGCCAAAAAAGTTTGAGGACCGCTGTTTTAATAAATGGGGTTGGTTTTTAGGTCAAGGATGGGTATAAAAATTAAAATTAACTTAGTGGAGTAGTATTTGTTTTGTCCTTGTCCTAAGGTGTCCTGGTATGTTCGTTTATAAGAGCGACCGTGGCCTAGTGGTTGAAGGTGCGAACTTGCAGTCGAGAAATCTTGTTTTTGGATTCTTCAAAAATTAAGCCGGTACCAATATAGCTTTGTTATAGGTATTTTGGTTGCTCAAAGCCTATAGTATAATAAAAATAAAGGCATATAAAAAGTAGTAAGCAGACCGATGATGGCTATTAGCCCAGTATGGAGTACCACCACTTTCAGGCAGAATACTCGTGAAGTGACCATGGGCGCAGCCAGCCATGGGCTCAGGGTGGGGCAACAGTCTAAAATAATATGTAACTATCAAACTATTTACCCCGGTTAATTTTTTTTTGTGTCGACTGACGACTGTCAAGTGTGAACTTTCTTACGGATATTAAGTATTGTAGTTAGTACTTAGATAATTAAGTTTTTTAGATTTGATTAGGTACCTTACAAGTCAGAGCCAGAGTAGAGCAAGCGCTGCCCATGGAAGTGACCTAGTCGCGTTTCAGGAATAGTTTGAAAATAGCCGAAATAACGAGAGAAGTGTGCCCCGTCAAATTAAGACAGCAGATCTGGTAGCAATTGTTTCCATCCAAGGATTGCAGTCTAGCTTAACATCAGGCGGAATGTGCTCATATACTAGGCTAATAACATATAAAAAAAGCATACAGTTCAGATGCCTATCAAAAACAACCTATCCCAATAATGTTTTACCACGCAAGAATTGAAAGCGCTTACATGCAACATGCAACACGCCATGCATTGCCCTGCCCTATTTATAAAACTAAACAAAAATCTCTATTTAGTGCATTAAATTATACTTGTAAAAAAGTACCAAGTATTTTTTTACAAGTTTATATAGTAGTCAATCACGTGAACACTTCGTCAGTACAATTAATATGAATATAAATAATATTGAAAATATTCATATGATTTCTTCATATTAGAGATACTGGAAAATTCGTATACAGTAGAAGCTCTTTATTCGCGGGGGATACGTTCCGTAAATATGCCGCGAATACAGAAATCGTGAATAAGGAATGGTAATTTATATAGGGTTATACGTTCCTAGGCCACGAAAAATACATAAAAAATCAGTTTAATTTAAGTAATCTTAGGCCGCGAATATAGAACTTGAGTCGCATTTTTTCACATATATAATACAGTCGAACCTCGCATAACGAGCAGAATTCGTTCCGGAGTCTTACTCGTAATGCGACACAGTCTTAACTAGCTAGCGCAAAATTCTAAACAGACTGACATAGCAATAGCATGGAAAGTTCTATCGTACGATTCGGGATTCCCCTATTCACGTCACTCGTTATGCGAGCTATTATTTTACAATTTATTTTGCTCGTTATGCGAGGTTCCACTGTACGGTTATGATGCAAATGGGTAAATCAAAGCCACGTGAATTATCGGACCGTCTTTTTACAAGGTTATAAAAACCATATGTTCGGGTCAATCAGACCATAATATGACATATATGTACTTACACATATAAGGCAATGTTAACCTTTAGTTATTTGTATAGAATTTGTTAGTTGAAAATTACTGTCACTCCGACACATTGTGTAAACACTGTGAGATAATCATGCTGCCAGAAGTTCCCAAACTATGCGTCATGAGCGAATTTTGAGTGGACTTACTGGATTAATATTGGTAATGCTTTTTATTTCCAATTAGAACAAACAAGACTGCATTGAATAATTCCGTTCACTACTAGGGAATCTCTGTTCAATACCAATATTTATCCCAAGATTTCTTCAGTCAACTATGGGAACCACTGGCTTAGCCGTACATATATTCATAGTTATTTGTGATTCTTGCCATTGTATAAAGCCACGTCTCCTGCTCCTGTGTCTTCCAAACATTAGACAAAAACATCGAAACATTGGGGCGTGGCCTACGCAATGTTTTTGTTTTCCGTCAACCATGGAAAACAAAAAACATTGTCTATGAATACAAAAATGTATACGGCCACGCCCCAATGTTTCGATGTTTTTGTCTAATGTTTGGAAGACAGAGGAGCAGGAGACGCGGCTTAAGATAGGTACGTTATTTTTTTTTAAATTAAAAAATTAGTCCGTTCTGTATTACGTCATGTCTATAAATTATTATACAATTGGTCTAATGTAATATTCAACACGCATGCTTTCGCCATAATTAGTGGGCAGAAGTTCGATGACCTTCAAGTAAAGAGTTACCATAACATTAAGTCTGGAATTATTATTTCTACTTCGACATTTAACGACGAAATATGTTTATGTAAAAGCACAAACGAATTTTCAAATCTTTGCATAATATAAAAAAAGTACTATTTACCTCTATTTAACGAAATCGTTCGCTATAACTGGGAAAGCAGATTAGTACCTACATAAAGTTGAGATTAATATTTTTTTAACCTTGTTAAAACGAATCGTAGATCAACCTAACCTCTGTATAACGAACCTCATTGTAACAAATTATTTCTTCTTCCCTTCAGTATCGTTATATCAAGGTTGCACTCAATCCCCAAACTAGGATACCAGGATATCATACTATATATTTATAATAAGATACCTTTGCGTAAAAGACTGACGTGTTATGTCAATGAGCAGTGAACATTTATACAGGCAGTCCTCGAGTCACGTCAAACAATTTTTTGACACTATTCCTCAAGCATACGTCAATTGTTTCAATTTCCGGCATAGGAGAATTCACTTGTCGCGAAGTTTTGTTCCTCCAAATACGCCTTCGTTGTTGCAACCATTGGATCAAGGAGTTATTGCGTCTTTTAGGGCCTATTATCTTTGAACCTAACCCTTTGGTTATATATGGTTGGTATATGAAAAAATATGTCTCGACTTACGTCGTTTCGATTTACGTTGCTTATTTCGAGAACCTAACATGCCGTAAGTACGAGGATTGCCTGTACTCAAAACAATTGAGTATCTACGCAACGCGTTTTTAAAGAAACATCGAATTACTTGGTAACGACATTGTAAACATTGGGTGAAGAATTTTTAGCCAACACACTATATAACTATATATTACAATTTTAGCCCCATCTCGCAAAAAATAAACTTACATTTTCTAAATGGTTTCTGATATATACGTATATATATGTATTTAATATATAAATAAATGCATACAATTAAGTTACAGTAATACCCCGCTTTACGCGACCCCGTTATGCGCTGTTTCACTATAACGCGAAATTCAAATGTATTATTAAATTACGCGAAAGAGTGCGTATAAACATAATGTAGTCATCAACTTCTCTATGGTCGCGGGAATTTCAGTTAACGTGATTTTTTCCGGAACGTATCCCTCGCGTAAAGCGGGGCATTACTGTAGTATATGTATATATACATCTAAAAAAAACAATACATTAACCTTATATTTTATTAAAATAAAAACAAAAAAAACCTAAAGCCTACTGGAATTATTCTAAAAAAACCAACTCAATATTGAAACAATTTAATTAACACCTATAATGTTATACGATTATAAATATAATTTAAAACAGTTTCAATAATAATATCCAAAATATACAAGTCTAAAATAATGTCAATCACGCTTCAAATTGAAACGATAGACAGAAAATCGCAAAAAATCAATAACAAAAGAAAAACTCCTCAATTACATTTCAAAAAGTGAATAAAACAAATGAAATGCGATGAAAATTTTTATAAAATTATTCCACCAAGCTCGAGTTAGGTATTTTTTTATAATTTCAACGACAGACAAGACAATGTTTTTTGTTCTTTTTTTAAATTTATATGCCTACAATTAAACGAATAATTTAATATATACATACATATAGTGTTCATCTGTCTTAGGTTATTAGCGAGCATAGCAAAAATAACCTTTCGAACGTTTTGCAACCATGATGGCTGCAATGCTTTCGAAACGTCGTATTAAAATTTAAAAAAATTAAATTAAAAATTAAACGCATACTAATTATATTTTATTAATTACGTACTTAATTGAAATCATAATCGATATAAAATCAACGAGTACTCACAAAGACAATCAACTCTGAACAGTCGTCGAGTTACAATCGATACCACTTTCACCGTCAGCCACGGATCAGTGGCCATCAATGACTGATGTAGGACTCCTGTGTCGAACTACAAGGTCTATTACCAATTTGACCCTGGTACTAATTCGTCCCAGCATATTCGACCTACGATAGCTCATACCAAAAAAGAGACTGAACCCTTAGAAGTGGTGGTGTAGTCTTACTATGCATTTATTTAGAATTATTATTATTTATTTATTTAAGAATAATATTACATAATATAGTTTTCGATGGTCCCACACTAGGCATTGCTTGTCACATGGGACCCATAATAATTATGAGATCATAAATCAAAATTTATTTATAAATTTAATTTTAATTAAGTTTTTGGATATGTACCAATATGTATGTTGAAATCTAATAGTATAGAGGGGTCGGCAGACTTATCAACCAGCTGAGCCGAATATCAAGTTTGTAGATTTTCTCATGCCTTCAGAGAGCCGCAACATGAACTTTATTATATACTATTGTATTGTAAGAAGAGCCAGATAATCCTATGGCAAGAGCCGCGGTCTGCCGACCCCTGGTATAGAGTATAGACGATCAAGCGAATAAAGTGTAAACTTTGAGTAGTCATTAAGAATAATGAATCCATTCGCCCCATAGGCCGAAAAACACGAACGAAATTGGACAATATAATGGGGAAGGCGTACCGCACCTGTATAAAGCACGAGCTTCTTATAAGCTTAGCGATAAGCGGATACGATTTTTCCATATTCTCATCTAAATATCACACTGCCGTTATCAGCTAACAGTACCATTGGCTGGTCAATAGAATAGAAAAAAAGAATTCATAAATATAAATGAGAAATAAAAGAGATTTTTAACATTGCATCTATATTAAAATCACAAAATCGCTTTATTGTATTGAAACCGAAGTCTTATTATTGTCGTAACATTACGACAATGAAATTTACATATTACCGTAGTAATTGTTTACATAAATAAAACGTTTCTACATAAAAACGCATCACAGATCGAATATTTGAAGTCACAAGTCACATGATAATATTTATAGACTTTAGACAAAATGGCTACTATCAAAGCTTGTTAAAGATATTTTCTTCTTCTAGTCGACCCTATTTATTGGAATTAAAAAGATGTTTTATTTCAAAATTAGTCTACGATACACAAATATTATGTATTTAAAACTGAACAAAAAACAATAGCTGCAAAGGTTTCGAAACATAGGAGCAATGAGATTTTAACGTCGAAACAAATACGCGAGACTACTACTTGCTTAATATATTAATCAAGATAGAGAAAAAAAGTTTAAAAAAATATTTTTACAGTATACAATGATTAATGAAGTGTAGCCTAGAATTAACTTTTAAGCTTCTCATTTAAGCACTAATTCTAAGGCCTTGAATGGTAATGATTAATAAAAACGTGAAATCAAAGCCTTATTTATTTAATATTTAAAGTGTCCAGTATTTCAATCACCATTTATTGATAAATTACTCCTGTAACTGATTAAAAATATATTTTAGAATTGGCCTAAATTTAAAAAAGCAACGGCTGTATGGGCTTGATCACTTTGCCTTAAAATTGAACAACAAAAAAACAACTGTTTCAAAATTCATTTGTTTTGGCTTTTGACAGGAGCTTCACTTAGGTTTATTAACGTTAGGCTTTTGCCCAAATACTAGACATTGGCAGAATTGTCTTCATTAAGCATCTATAGTCATTAATAAAAGAAGTAGACAAGTTTCACTTGTTATGGTACATGTGTAAAGAATTCAAATTTAGAATTTTGTTTATGTAAAATATTTTTATACACTAATGAACAAGTTCTTTGCTTGAGTCTCAACATATGCTATTTTGAATCTAAATAAATTACAAAGACAGGTACACAGTTTTAATGTTTTTGTAATAGTTATTCTCCACGTAACATCAAGTTAGACTGTGGTCCATGGGAAGCTGTCTACTGCTACTCCAATTAGACAAAACACTATTAGTCAGTTAACTATTAATTTATTTTGCATTTTAATATAAAAATTGTATGTAGGTAAATGTATATTATGTAATTTTTCTTCTCGTTTTGTTTCGGAGGTAGTTTTATTGTTAAATTTCCATTAATGGTGTTTGAAATACCATGTGACTAGTGTATGTTTCAACCTTGACTTTGGACGGCTGATGTTGCTTTTTAGATGGACTTTCGGTATATCGTCCACATCTTTCCTAACTTTTGATAATTCCTCCTCAGTCTCCATGTTCTTGAAGTTATAAAATATATTAGTGTCTTTTTTTATTATTATTTATTCATTTGTAAGTAGTAATGCTTATATGTAGTGACTAAAATAATTCTAATATAGTAATTTATAAATCACAAATATATTTTTAAATTTTCTGTTAGTAGTTAATTATTCAAAAAAGTTTTTCCTTATCACGAAAACTTGATATCAAATTTAGATTGCTTGTAATCAATGAGAATCAAGTTATCAAACTATATTTTTGATAACTGATGTACTTAGTGATAGTTTAAAACCTAGCATAATATATACGAAGGCACATTTACATTCATAAAAACAAAATTTAAACGTGTGAATCGGGCCCACAACTTTCTAAATTATGTATATAAACACTTTCAAAATTATTATTTTATATTTCCTACAATTAGAGCGTATTTGTTATTAGATATTTTTGTACAAATTAACAAAAAAACCATCGAATCAATTCTATATTAGATAAATTCATAAATACATATTTATAAAACCATCACAGAGATTACCAACTAATAAATACGGTTTAAGAACTTTAGATATAATTTGAGAAATAATTAATTAACACATTAAGAAGCGGCGTTATTCAGCTTTCGACAACGACAACAATTAAACCATTCCAATTTCCAATGCAAATAGTTAAAACAAATCGATACTCTAATGCGGTACTGCATCCACTCACTGTCACAATACGTTGCGGATAAAATAGTAAAATTATTACTTACGATTTTGTGGCAGGATATTTTTAATACACGTTACGTGTATTTTATTTAACTATAATTTATTTTAACATTTCTACACTTTTTATCACATTTTTAATTTAGATTTTTGAACGATCCGAACATACCCTTCCAAATTTATTTTTGGAGGTGGGCGGGGTGAGACACATTTGACAGCGGGCGGACACAAAAATAACTGGATATTATTGACCAGGCTATACACGACCGTTTTGTGAATGACATTATTCAAATTTGACATTTACTTTGTTTGGATCTATAAGTAATGACCGATGATTTTGTGATGACTTTTTAATGATGGTTTGTATATTAAAATTTTATAATTTCTTGTTGGACTGTTGTTCGAATACTCAACATTGGCAGAATTGCCTTTATTAAACATGCAAGTAATAAAAGAAGAAAAATGTTATTACAACCATTTATTAAACCCTCGCATAGCTCATTTCAATGGATCAGTTAAAAAAACAATCAAATAATTTTGTTGTAAAAAAGCCTATAAATAATATGAAAACACCAAACTAAATACAGAATTACTTTATTTTTGTTAAGATACATAATATATAATAGTAAAATTTAAGCATAATAACTGAGATTAGCTTTCTTCTTCGCCTGTACTTCTAGAATAGCATCCATGAAGTCTTCATGGGTGACAGAGGTGGCAGATCGTCTTAGTGCTATCATACCAGCTTCAACACAAACGGCCTTGCATTGAGCTCCATTGAAGTCATCAGTTGACCGAGACAACTCTTCGAAGTTTACATCAGGGCTCACATTCATTTTACTGAAACGAAAAAGATTTCTGATAAGCTAAGCCTAATTTTTTTTAGTGGTTTGGCATATGACCAGAGACAACAGTTACCATAGACATGTCCAGTGAAACAGTCGCGATTATGCCAGCATGAAGAGACGAATGTGCTCCGTCTAAATTGACAGGGCACACTCCTCCCGCAATCCTGTCTACTTCCAAACACAACTAAAATGTATTTAGTAATATGTTTCTTATTATCATGTGATTCAAAATTTTTATGTTTTCAGCAATAAAATTTATAAAGAACATTCGTCTATTTATGTTTGGAACATACACAACAGTATTTAAGCTACTTTTCACACTCAAGTATAAAAACTATGATTACCGTGAATGTATTTGCATAATTCTCGCTCTGGCTTCTTCATTAGGATGTGGAAACTCAATCTTTCTGTCCAGACGACCAGATCTCAACAGAGCAGGATCCAGGATATCCACTCTGTTTGTTGCTGCAATCACCTGATAAAGAATAATGTTGCAATATAAATGCAATGTACAATTGTAAATAATTTATTCCTTCCACTATAGTTTAATATATAATCTTTCTTCAATTTGTATTTTTATTGGAATAAATTTCAGAAGAAATACCTACATTGGCATGGCATGGTGTAAACATATATATGAACTGCCAGCTGTTATTAAGTGTGACCCATGAAACAACTGCCACCATAGGACAAATGTCTGCAAGCAGCAGTCACCTTTACTATGCTAACTAATCATCATACCTTGATATCGGCAGTGGAGCTAAACCCATCAAGCTGATTAAGCAGCTCCAACATGGTTCTCTGTACTTCTCTGTCTCCAGCCTTCTCAGAATCAAAACGCTTTGTGCCGATAGCATCCAACTCATCAATAAATATTATAGCTGGCGCCTTTTCTTTGGCCAATGCGAACGCATCCCGCACAAGTTTGGCTCCATCACCTGTGATTTAAATAAGAGATTCTATTGGAATACGAAATCTAAATATAATCCCCTCCAATGAATAATTTGACATCGGAAAACAATTTCAAAGCAAAAAATATTATTCAATTGTTTTTTTATTTTTATGTATTTTTGTAATTTTATTAGAAGTGTATCTATCCCGTTATCACCTTAAGCATGCTGTCCTATTCCATAATTAAAATTTTATTTAGTTTATATAATAGTAGTCCTTTTTATAAGATGTAATTTTGTAGGTAGGCTTTATAAATAAATAAATGACTTTACCAAGTAAATAACAAAGTAAGTTTGGTACTGGCTAGTGGACTAATAATAAAAGATATAAAAAATATATATATACCAATGAACATCTGAACAAGTTGTGGTCCAGCCAGTTTTAAAAATGTAGACTTAGTTTGCGCAGCACATGCTCGGGCGAGCAGTGTCTTGCCAGTGCCAGGTGGTCCATAGAGAAGGACACCCTTTGGTGGATGTATACCGAGATTGACAAACTTCTCCTTGTGTGTCATCGGAAGGACCACTGCCTCTATTAATTCCTGGAAAAATAATCCATAGGTTTAAGGAACTTGTTTAAAAAATATAACAAATTATCATATATATCTGAATAATTAGAAAATGTATCTTTAATTTCAGTAAGCACTTTAGATATAAAGCTTGAAATTTACCTGAATCTGCTTATCAAGTCCACCAATATCAGAATATTGTTCAGTTGGTCTTTCATCCACTTCCATAGCCTTCACTCTAGCATCATATTCAGCTGGCAGTGTCTCCAAAATCAAATATGAGTCCTTATTAACGCCGACCAAGTCACCAGGAGTTAGTTTCTCTGCGTCAACTAGACCAATTACCGGAAGGAAATAAGTTTGGCGTGTTGATGTTTTGATGACAGCACACTTTCCTTTGCGCTGAGAGTCCAAATCCACAACGGCTCCATCTTCTTCCTCTTCCTGAGGATCAACATCTAATAGCTCGATAACATTCGACACTAAGTATGGCAATGTTTTGTTAACTTTAATCTTTTCAGTGTTCTCTTTAATTTTATCGGTCTGCGCTTGCAACTCGTGGTTGATTCTCATCACTTCACTCTTCATAATCTTGATCTCATTGTCCAAGAGTCTTGTCCTGCTTATAATCTCGTCTGTCGGCATGCGTAAAACTTCTTCACTGAGTGCTTCTTCTCCATCTTCCCAGATAGACTTATCTTCAAGAGTTGTAGCCATAGCTAGTTTAATTCTTAAATTAAGTGATAAGGAACAGTTTCAATACTCGAATACCACAAAAACTGGCCAAACAAAAGTTACAAAAATGAATTGTCATTCGCTATGTTATGTGGTTATAAAAGTAAGGCAATGGAGTTTATAATGTGTAGCTTTTCTATCGGCAAATCAATAATATTACATATCAATTACATTTTCTAATAAATTACACTCATATTTAAATAAAATTGTGGATAAATTAAATTTTTTAATAAAGTAATAAATATGATGAATTATAACAAATTAAAATTTGACATTATAGTTTGACAGTTTGTGCGATCGGCGAAAAACATCTTTCGCGTAAAAGTGAAAATTTTGCTTTCGCAAGGAAATATTTTTGTGTAAACTACTGAATAACTTCTAACAATGGCATTCTCCATGTTTCTTCGCAATTCAGGTGAATAAATACTTACTACGAGAAATAGATGAGGATTTCATATTACATAACCATATTCAATTGTTTTTATTTTTATTAATCATGTTTTTATATAATTTACACATTTATATGTAAATATATAATATTAAAATTTTAAAATTAACTGCTCTATGTTTACTAAAAACAAAACCGATGCACAAGCTACCTCTACTAAAGGAGCTGTCAATTTTTCATGTCTGATGATATTTCAGCGTGCAATGGCCGCCTTTTTAACCAGCAATTAGTGAAAATAGCTGCTCAACCATCGCTAGCTCCGCGAACTTTGAACACCGCCCCAGTTAGAAGTCTTCTGATCAAAGATGCCAAGGCTGCAACTCCTTTCCTTAACGCTGTATGTATAATAATTTTCATAATGTCAGAATTCTTTAGTATCAGATATGTCAGAATATAATGACTAAATGAATGGCAGATTTCTGTGACATAGTAGAAAGCATAATGAGATTCTAGGTTTTATATCTGGTTAAATCAAATATTACAAATATGCTATTAATTTTTAAAATTGTGGGTTCGTTTTGAATCTGAGTTCTCGAAGGGTGGGGGGCGCTGGGATCCAGGATATTGTATGTATGGAATATGTATTTTCAGATCCGCAACTTCAAAACAAGTCCAGTATGTCTATCGGCAACGAGTGACCACTCCAAGTTGTGGGTGATGGAGAAGATAACCTCATTGGCGTTGGTCCCCTTGATACCGCTCGGGCTTATTATGCCTAACAAAATAATTGACTCTATTCTGGCAGTCCTTCTTGTGGCTCACATGCATTGGTGAGTTTGATTTATTGTGCATATAAACTACGGAACTAATTTAAAATTGGACTGCATAGCTATGTCTCCATAGCTCTGTTATGTAAACCTAATACAATACACTATCTTAAAATCTGTGATTTTGAGATAAATCATAAGCCTCTTATTGACATTTCAGCAAATACTTTTTACATATACAGTAATACCCCGCTTTACGCGACCCCGTTATGCGCGGTTTCACTATAACGCGAAATTTCGCACTCAATTGCCCCGCATTATGCGAACATAATAGCCATCAACTTCTCTATGGCTGCGGGAATTTCAGTTAACGCGATTTTTTCCGGAACGTGTCCCTCGCGTAAAGCGGGGCATTACTGTACATGCAGCCAATACACTGTAACTTAGAATACAGTGTGACTGAAGATAGAGGTGTTTTTACAGCTACCCGCCACCTATATGTTATTATTAAAACTACCTACCATAAATCATCACACATAACACAGTGTTTTATATTTAACAGAGCTTATTTGAGTTTTCTGTTCGTACATTACCTAAGTGTTTGTTGAAATAATAATGAGAAAATACATTTTATTGTAAGAATCCGTAACTAAAATTTAATTATTATATACCTCAAAATTTATAATAAATGCATATAGTTATATTTGAAATACATTGAAAATTGAAATTTTCAAAAACAAACTGGATAATTTGTTACAAAATAGACAAAAGTGAAAGTGTAAGCATCAATGGTTGATATAGGTGTATCAGCTCCCCTATTATGTTATAATAATAATAAATATAACTGTATATAAATTAATATCATTATATTGGGAGGAACTGCCCAATCGTGGACCACACTCTAGCTTAACTGGCAGAGTGCTATTACATACTAATCCACACAACTAAGTCTTATTTCTCAGGGGTATAGAAGCAATAGTGTGTGATTATGCTAGAGAAATAATATTTGGTAAAATAATACCGAAAGTTGCATTGATAACGACCTATGCCGTCTCTATTTTTACACTCTGCGGCTTATTCTATTTGACGTTCAATGATGGTCTGTGTAGAACCTTCTGGAAGATCTGGGAGATCAAACATAAGACTTTGAAAGCATGTTCGTATTTGTCTAATATGTTGTTGTCTAGCTAAATGTAGTTGTTTTTAGTTTTTTGCAATTTTAATTGCTATATAATATATACTAATTATGTATGTCAAATACGAAAGATTTATTGGCGTAAAATAGGTTTATTTAAAGTAATGTTGAAATTAGTTTTGAATATTTATCTAAAAAATAATTATTGTAATAAGTAGAGTATGGATTGACAGTAGATTAGTGGATTGGAGGGTAGTTCTATTTTTTATGCCTACATGTGTTTGTTTTAATTTACAGGGGCCTAGAGACAATAGCTGTGGACTATTGCCGTGCGAGGGTTGTGGGGGAGTTCTTAGCGAAATTATCAGTCGTGTCAGTCTATGTATTATCTATCGCGACCCTAGCTGGTTGCTTCTTTCTTATCAGTCAGGAGGGACTCGCTTATACTGTCCGAAAAATATGGTCTATTAAACATGAACAATAAGTCTCGGTGTAGGAATCAAAAATACCTTGTTTTTTGTGTAAAATCGCGTCTGAATGTTTGATCTTAAAGAATCATTAAAATTGTGTAAAAAATTAAAATCATGGTTAATTGTTTTTGCTAGAAGTAAACAGTGACAGTTCAAGCATTATTACCATGCCGTTGTGCTGTCGGGGTAGACGGACGCTGTGTTAGTATTATTACGTCTAATAATGAAGACTTCAATCTTGAATTGAATTTATTTGTTGTTTTATTACCATTTGATTAAAAGGAAGGTTATTTATTTTAAATATACGAATTAATATTACTTTGAATATTTTTTTTACAATTATCACTAATATTAGGTTGTGCTGTAATTAAGTTTAGTATGATTTTGAATTGAGCTTTCATAATGTGTACTATTATACCCTCAAGCTTGTTGATGGGGGGACGAGCTATAAAATTCCTATTTCAATTTTTATAAAAACTGCACTCTGAAGCAGCTAAATAAATAGCTATATTAAGCCTTGGCTGTGATACTAGCACTGAATTAGTAATATTTTTTAGTGTTTGCTGTCATAATTTTTTAATATCTACAAAACTAAAATAATTATTAATAAAAATAATAATTTATTAAAGCATCTAACATACAATAAACGGGCCCTGTCTTAACATTAAGGTAATATAAATAAAAATTATTTTTCTACGATCCAATATGATTCTTGTAAAATATATCTAACGCTTCCAATTGCTTTGTGTGTAGCAATATATGGGGCCTCCTGTTCCTCATGTGTTCCACGGCTTTCTCTGGTGACCAACCATTTTTCTGAAACATATATATCTATATTATTTTACTAACAAATTAGTAGCTTATAATAATTCTGAGTTTAAGTTATATCATTGATTTCAAGCAAGAACAAGACCGTTCCAAAATAACATAAAATGATCTGTACAGTAAGTATGAGTTATCTGCAGGAATCATCACTGAAAATCATACACTAAGCTTATTTCTTCACACAATTATAACCAGCCAGCACTGGTCTCATATAGGGATCTGCTTGAAGGAGTCTGTTATGAAGAGACATATATCTTGTCAATATGAACACTTTATATTCATCTTCTTAAGCAGCCAAGGTAACTGTTAAAGTAGGTATTTCTTAGCAGTTGTTTCCCATGGACCATATTGGCTTAATCTAGACTATCAGAAAGTTGGGACTGGTATGTAGTTTCTTATTAGAAACCATGAATAGAAGTCGAAACCCACCATCATAAGATAGCAGCCAACTAATGTAGCACTCCGCGTTCTACCAGCTTTGCAGTGTACATACACCGTTCCACTATTAATATCTTTCTCCGATGCGTCAGGTTTGATCTTTGTAATTTTATTCCCATCGGGCAGGAACCGATTAATGAAGCGTACACCTTCATACAGTTTATCCTGGTCGGGTGTTTCAAATATATCCGTTGTTGCCAGTTGTAAAAATTCCACGCCTGTTTTCCGCCATCTCTGAAATTCGAGATTAAATGTTACAATTTAACTACCTAGAAGACCCAATAAAATTATTTTCAATTTACTATTATTATTTATTCAGTTGTAATTAAAATATTTTTTCTATAATAATATTTTGAAAATATGATTATTAATAACAAATTTAAAGCCAACTGGACTTCAAAGGGTAGATTTAAAAAAATGTCTTGTAATTTTTTTTTGTTTCATACGCGCTATACACAGGTACACCTGCAGTGTATGGAGTCAAAGGTTCGTTACTTTAAAACATGTACTACTTGAAAATCAAATTATTTAAATATATAATAGCAAATTGCTTTAACAATAGAGAGATTGCATGTAGACTATAGAAAATTAAAATAAATAATAAATTTTAATTAGACTTTTAAATTTGATATATTTTAGTCACCCCTAACTTATTGAGCTTGTTTATTGAATTGATTGTATTAACTTAGGGCTCTTACAATCATGAAATACTAATTTTGTCATTAAAAACAAAAAAACGTTGTTATATCGTAGCTCAGTGGGCTTATCACGAATTTTAGTCTGGCTTTCGAACAGAGTTCGCTTCAAGCGATTTGTATGGAAATTTGAGCAGCGCCACCGCGTGCGGATTTGGAACTGCAATATTTTAGATACTTTTTGTTAATATTCGAACGTCTCGATCTTTCGTTCATTTGATAGATTGCTGGTGCTCGTTAGTCGTTAGTAAAAATTCATGATCCCGATTGCTAACGGATCCGTTTTACTTGTGACAGCTCGATTCGAAAGCCAGACTAAAATTCGTGATAAGCCCACAGAACACAAAAGAAAACAAATAACCAATAACAGGAAGACAAAATTAAAATAACAAAAACCAGATAAATGTAACAACAATACAATTACTATTTTTAGTAGACTAACAACAATGATAATAGAAATTATTATGGAAATATAATCCTTCAACTAAATTAAGATAACAACTTTTGAATAAAGAACAATAATGCTTTTGTTGTTAAAATATACACATTGCCAAAGATATGTATCTATTAGAAGTAATTTTAAAGGAAATTATTTTGCTTATAATTCCCGCTACAACATTCAATAACTTGTCTCGATGTGTTTCGCCACTTCGCGTGGCATCATCAGGATACGTGAAATGGCGAAACGCATCGAGACAAATTATTGAATGTTGTAGCGGGAATTATAAGCAAAATGATTTCCTTTAATATGGATTTTCGCAAAGTAACGCCTGAAACAACCAATTATAGTAATTTTAAAAACTATTGCTTTTATTTTGATTAATTTTAATCTTACTATTCGAAGTCTATAATATAAAACCTTTAGCTAAAACTAATTAATTAATTAAAACCTATTTTCAAGTTAACCTTGAAAATATTGCTGCTAGGCTCCATACAAATTTAAAAAAAAAAAAACTACAGAAACTCACTTCGATATCATTTGAGAACATTTTTAATTCATATGTTTCGTTCATTGACACAACGCCTTTGAGATTCTCTTCTTCTATTAACTGAAAACATAGGTATATATATATATTATTATCAAAAAATCATAAAAAGCAAAGTTATTCAAAGATCATATTACACGTTAGATGAATATCTTACTGATAAAAAAGCTTGGGCATAATCTATGTCATTTTATGTTTACCCTTAAGTATACAATAGGATGACAATGCCCCTATACAGCAGTTATTCTTCTACATCATAGTAGATTTATTATATATTATTATATTATGACATTAGTATGTAAGTGGACAATGCCAGTATACAGCAGCTAAATCAAATTTATAATTATTAAATTTATTTCATTTATATTTGTATATGTATTGACGAGTAAAAGCGCTCTATTAGAGCCCATTTACTAAAAAATATAACATTTTAAAGTTTTAGGCAGAAGGATGACAAATCGAGGGTAAACCTTTGAAGCCAACACAGCAGAAGTGTAATTTGCCATGTGGTTTGTGATCCTTGGGCACACTCTAACATCACTAAACATCAGGCAGAGTTTTGTCACGTACCAGTCTACTATATAAAAAAATTAGGCATCTGCAAATTGCTGCATACAAAATTAAGTTCACAGAAAAATATATTTCAACAATCATGATTTAAACCTAATATCTGCTAGGGTTTAGCATCGTGTCATATGAATTTTGAACTGCACATACTATGAAATCGTGCATTTTGTTTTGTTGTCTTGTTCATTATTCGGAGTTTTAAAAGTTTTAAGAATAAATTTTCGCTTCAAAACATCCTTCTTATGCCGCTCAATTAAAATGTGGAATGCTCTGCCTAATCACGTTTTCCCAATCCTATAATTTGGGATCCTTTAAGCGTGAAAAAGCATCTACTGGGGTCGGCATAGTGGTGATGACTGGAAATACACTGGAGGTCACATGTACCAGAATAAATATTTCAAGTTTTAGAAGTGGTAATGATGTTTATTTAGTATAAAAGCACTTGTATTAGAAATTAATACAGTTTAAAATTCATGCTAAACCCCAGCCCTAATGTAATGAACTTGTATGCCTAATGCCTTGTATGTAATGAACTTCTATAACGGTATTCCAGTATAGTGGGATAAAATTAGATTTGAATAAAACATATAAATGCGAAGCAAATTATAAATAATGACTTGTATGCCAATGAGTACATAGGAACTACAATTAGACAATTAGTAATGCTGATTAATTGAGAAAATTTTAATTGTATGTAGTTAAGATAAAGATAAATATTGACTTAAAATATAATGAATGTATTGGACCACAATAAAATCATTATCATTTTAGTTAAATATTAATATAGATAAATGTATTAAACGAGATTCCAAAAATCAGAATAAACTTTTGAATATAATATTGTTACCTGTTTTGTCATACTTCGAAAGGGTAGGGCTCCCAATATTACTGTATCGTCCATTCTGTCATACCATCGTCTACTGGTGATCCTCTCCATCATCACATTGTAGAAGAGAGTCGGGTAAAATGTTACCCTAGCGAACATCGCGGTCTGATAAAGTAAATATCGTTAATGTGGCACAACGGTAAACTCAACTCGATTCGTAGCCGTGTGCTAATGAGCGGCTGGATCGGAAACTCAGAACATACCATGGTGAAAGCGTTTTCAGTGGTGGGGATTGTAAATTTATTCTTAAGAACCCACCGCAACCAACGAGAAAACCGAACAAAAATGACAGTTTACTTCTTAAATATATAGGTTTTAAATCGTTACCTTTTTTTAAGACAAAGAGAGCACAGCATGCAGCCTAATCCTTGGTGTAATATATTATTTTCTTGTCTTCGGAATTATTATTTTTAGGAAGATTGTAGAAATTTTATCGAAATATAGTAATTAATTTTGAAGGGAAAATATGTTCTTATATTTTAAATTATTTGAACACTTTACTTAGATTTTGAACAAATTTATTTAATTAATAATTAATATGTATATTTTTAAAGTAATAAAATTTAATAAACTCCTTAATTTTTCAATATAAAAATTAAGTTTTACTTGTTGTTGCAGTTACAATATTAGTAGGCGTTTGTAGTTTATCAAAATTACTTTTTATAGGTAGAAGACAACTGCTACCAGAGACAGATGTCTGCGTGCAACAATCACTTCCGCTATGTCGGCTTGAGGAGACAAATATGCTTCCGCCCAGGGTGACAAGGCACATTCCTCTCGTTATATCCGGTTACTTCCAAGATCCAGAAATAAGACTAAGCCTCAGAGGTGGTGGTATTATACTCCGTACCATGAAGTTCAGAAGATTATAATTAAGAATTAGATACTTTATTTATGTAAAAAAAATACATAACATATGTACTGTAGGTATTTAAGAAAATGTTCTATGAACTTTATATTTAAGTAAACTCCGATAAGCATACGTCTAAATAAAATATTACAATCTATTAGGTTTAGATGACCTTTAATTTTAACTCCAGCTGCGTTTCTATTTCTCACGTTGTGGGGTTATAATTTTTTTATCATTTCCATTCATTAATTTGTTGCTCATGCGCGTCTTTTAAAAATTGAAAGAGATATCATCGGGTGATGCATTGCCGCCATTTGTAAAACGCAGTAGGGAGTGCGCGGGCGAGACGGCGAACGGCGACGTTCCGTTTTCGAAATTAAATTAAACGCGGTAAAAACATCGTGTTTCCGTTCGCCTCGTTCGCTATTCAAATTTTTTTGATTGTGATCTCTGTTAATTTGTCATGTTGTCATTGGTCTATGTTTATAAGAAAGAAATAATGCAATAAGACGTTTTTGTGTTTTTTTTTTGCTATGAATTAGATTCTGTTATAGGTGACGTCATCATATTGTTTTTGAGTTATTTTCTATAACTAATTACGCGGCTTTATACTGCTTGCTGTCATATAATATATATTTAATTTGACAATATGAATAAATTAAAAATGATAAGCAAAATATTGAAAATAAGCTAAAATATTTATTTCTACCAATTCATAACCTAATCTAAGCAACATGTCCATTTAAATTCCTTCCTTCGACATAATAAACGATCTGATAATTAAATTTTTTTGGGTGTTTAATGAGCAACATTTGTTTGGTGTTAAATAACAAATTTTTTAGCATGGCATCACTGGCCATGATTAACGCGTATTGTTGCTTTATGCAAATTTTATAATTAAATTAATGACTGCTTTTGACTTAGAAGAATACACCATTTCCGTTTTGAAAAAAGAATTCGATTCTTTTTTAATTCTGTTTAAGCTTTGGTACATTTACATATTTTACCTACTTATTCAGATTTTTTTTGAAATTTTAATAAGATATACAATACTACAAATAACTAGTAATCGTAATGTAGTTATTTATATAAATAAGTAATTAGGTCAACTATCCACAGAAGCATTTTATCATATATACATTGGTCTCATAGAAATTAAATTGATGGAAAAATTACTTTATATCACATAGGTAAATATGGATTCGGTTTCCGCCCTCAAAGTGCATTTTATTCCATTTTATGCAGTAATAATAAATCTTTAAACACGACAACCATTAGAAAGTAATCAAATTAAAATAGTATAATATGTTGCATATAGTTTTATAATTAAAATAAAATATAAAGTATCCAGTAACATTAAGTAAAAATTGAAACAATATGTTACGGCTCAGTTTTTCAAGAACTTTTGAAGTTTTGAACTCTAATCAGTGAATCTATGTTTGACCGTAGTTTCTGAATATGAATCTAAAAGGATTCTACCGCTCAATTTTTGTGAAGAGGAATGATACACAAAGTCCGATACACCCACGGCATTGGGTCCGATCCCGTCGCCGCTATAATTTACATAATCACAATTACAACCATTAAAACGAACGCACTCTTTCATATTCATGGTTTATTTATTACACCAAGCTTATTAGGATACCGTGGCATTAATGATGACAGATGGGTCGGTATCTGTGCTCTTCGAGTTTAAAAAAAAACTAGTCTCCGTCTTCCATTTTTGAATTATCGAATGAGAAAATTTAATCTACAAATTGACATTTCAACAATTGAACGTTAATAATGTATTTAATTTTTTATGAAATGAAATGGAAATAGTTTATTAGCATGGGCACTAAAGGCGTATGACGAGAAGAAGACCACAAGAAACTCATAACAAAAGAAAATCATAGTCTGTACATAAAATAATTAATTTGAAAACTGAATTTTAATTCAGAGAAAAACAAAATAAATAACAATTTATATGTTGATACTTTTGTATTTAATTTTATATTATACACAGATGTCAACCCATTATATCACGTAAAAAGAAAAATAAGTACCTATTGTCCTATTATATAATAATATATATAAATAAAATTATATAAAAACTTTTAAATTAGTTAGCGCAGGGCTGTCCAACTGGCATGGCGGCCCGCCAAATTATTTTTACGGCCCGCGAGTACATTTTGCTATGAATAATTTTATGTTACTAAATTATTATTATTAAAATTATTTTACTTTAAATTGAGAGATTTTGGGCTTCAAATTGTATCAATGTTCGGAAGTACTATATCTGCGAGCGTGCATACTTCGATATGAAATATATAAAGCCAAAATATAGAAACACAGTTTGAAAGATCTCTCTTGAAGATATAATTAGACTTGCCACAACAAATATTAATGTGGACATAAAAGATATTGTTGTTAAACAATTACGGCCACAATGTTCTCATTAATATATTACGAATTTTTTAAAGTTTTCTTTTTAGTATAAATAAAATAATATTTAATTAACATAAACAGACTTTTCATTTATCAACCTTCTTGGCCCCCGAAATGTTTGACGAAGAAAATATGGCCCGCGGGCTATAATAAGTTGGACAGCGCTGAGTTAGCGAATAGCTTGAGACATCATTATAACAAAAAAAGAGTTTGTTTTTAAAGGGGGTCGCAGTCTGTTGAAAAATAATAAATACAAACTGTATATAGGTACAAAAGATTCGTTTATTAAAGTAATGAATTTTAGTGTAGTGTTATAAGATGTAATGTGTGAGGGATCGCAAGACTTTTTACTTAACTTTTTGTCTTTTTCGTGGGTCGCGACATAAAAATAGTTGAGAAACGATGGTTTAAAGTGTAGAAATCTTTAAAAATACATTTCTATGGCTAAATATTCACTGAGACGTGTGTATGTAAATATTTTAAACAGAAAAAGCGATCTCGTTAAAAGACCTCACGTTCTCCAGCAGCACCTCATAAATAGTTCGGTCTTCTATCGCTGAACGCAAGCACATTATGCATGTCGATTGTTTACTCGAAGACGCCTATTTGTGCCCAAAAAGCCTTCAACAGAAGCCTTCCACTTGATGTATGGCGCCGACACGTGAATGGATCCTATTATATTTAAATGGCCACCGTATTCAAATGAGATACGTTGACAATTCGCGGCCGATGTCACACAAATGTCATATCAGCGCGGGAGATTTTACTTCTTCTTTTCTTATTCGGCTACCAAAGTCAAAGAGTTATGTGATTATGCATCTGACGTCAACTATTCTCTGAGAAACAATTGATAGATAGAATAGATTAATATTTAATTCAATTAATTAAGTCACAGCACTACATATGAAGCACAGCACTTTTAGCATGGATATGGCTAAAATACGGAATGGAACTAATTTTAACAAGATTTAAATAGTAATTTAGATAATATTCCATCTTTATTCTAACGTTAGTGTAAGAATGAGTTTGCTTAAATAAGATAAAAATCAAATAGAAAAATCTAATTTGAAACATAAGGAATGTCACACCGTCAATTACATATTTACTGAGACGTGACGTCACTCGCTCTGATTGGTGTTCCAGTAAACATTGCCGATTGCAGTATTTTGTACTTTTATTTTATTGAAAATCTCAATAATTTCAGTTATATAACCTTTTTTATGCTAAAAATATTAGTTCATGAATTTTTTAAAACTGTCCTCATTCCTATTATGGCACTGATTCTAATTATTGTCTCCAGTGGTTGGTAAAAATTTTGTGTGATTTTTCCTTTTTTGATCCGGTTTTTATTTGTATTATAAAGAATTATTATTATACAAGACTAGCTGTTGCCCCCGACTTCGTTCGCGTAGTAATGAAGATATTAAATTTTAACATGAAAAAAGCAGTTATTGATGTTCTCTATAAAACTCCAGTACATCACTTTGCTCTATTGTCAATAATTTCCGCAGCGTACACAATATAATGATGTTTTTTGTATTTTTTCCACACTGGGTTACATTATTGGAATTTTCATTCGGGTTTTTGAAAATATTCTATAGCCTATGTTCATCAGGAATAATGTAGGACTGTAATGGTAAAAGAATTTTTCAAATCGGTCCAGTAGTTTGTGAGCCTATTCAATACATACAAACAAACAATCCAATGTTTTCTCTTTATATATTAGTATATAGATAGATGTATTTCTTATGGTTACGTTTTCTCTGTTAAGTAAAACGCCCTAATAGCAAGATGTTTCGAATTTTAGTTCTAAACGGGACAAAGATATGTATCAGTTGGTTTGCGTATCTTTTTTGCGTGATATATTATTATGTGTGTATGTATGTGTTTGATTTTAAGATTGCGGTGAAACTGATAAAGATAGCGGTGGACGTTAACGAGACTAGGGGCCAGGTTTATCAAACTTTAACCGGAGTTTAATTATAAATACCTACATCTTGGTATATCATAAATAGTAATCAGTGGCGGCCTTACCGATTGCGAGGCCCCGGGCGGCAGGTCTTCGCGAGGCCCTCTGTCCTTCGTGAAAAGTATGTGTGCGAAAGTAGATCTGGTTGTTTGGTTTAAGTATTTGTCATATTTGACGAGAAATGCTAAAGTTATACAAATAAATAAAATTTGAGTTTTAAAATTTCATCGAATGTATGTATTCTATATATCTATATATTTTTAAATTTGTTTGGGTTGTTGCGCGAGGCCCCTGCAAGAGCGAGGCCCCGGGCGATTGCCCCGTTCGCCACCCCCTAAGGCCGCCACTGATAGTAATTTTTAAAATGGTAGATATTTATTTTGTCCTTGTTCTCCTATCTTATCACTATTATCACGGATTTTTGATTTAATTTTTAAGCCGAGTGGTTCTCTGCTCTTCGTCGTTGACTCCACGTAGGGTTTGAACTTGGATGGAACGAGGTAATTCTTGATTTGGCTGGGCGTTGTTATTGAAATTCGATTCTGGAATCCCAGATTGGGGTTAATTAAATTATATGTGAAAATATTAGCAAGAAGAATAATAAGAATAATATCAGAAGCTAATCGCCAAGTGAATCTGACAGTCTCGCAGACGCTCCTCTTCGCGAGACTTTTGGTCACAGACTAAAATCGTTACGTTGTTTATCAATTTTATAGTATATACAAAGTATATGTATTTTGCTCATAATTATACCTTCTGACGTTCTTAAACAACAGTGGCGCCATCTATCCGTGAAATATAATACAATTTTTATTATTTGTATTTCATTATTATGTATTTTATTTATTTACTAGCTGTTGCCCACGGCTTCGCTCCCGTTAAAAAGTATTATTATTAATTAGGTATAGTTTTTGCGGCTTTATTTTTGTTTAGCGTGTGTAAAAACGTCTTCATCATAGTAGCTCTCATCTTTAATTTCAGTTCAATCAGTCGAAAATCTAATAAGATTTATACAAACTTTCATCCCCTATTTTATCCCCTTAGGGGTGGAATTGATCAAAATCCTTTCTTAGCGGATGCCTACGTCATAACATCTACCTGCATGCCAAATTTCAGCCCGATCCGTCCAGTGGTTTGGACTGTGCGTTGATAGATCACTAAGTCAGTCAGTCACCTTTGAGTTATATATATATATATAGATTACTTAATAATACAGAAAAAATAATACAGGGCAAGCGAGTAAGGAGATGGCGGCCTTATCGCTAAGAAGCGATCTCTTCCAGGCAACCAACTTTGAAATGTAGAGCAATGCAGAAGACAAATAGCGGGAGTTATAAATAGATACAAATATAGATAAACATGAACTACACACAATACACACCATGTTACATAGATACATACATAAGATAATAATGACAATAATAATACTATAATACATAAATACTAGGAAGAGAGATAATATTCTTTTAAAGATGGAAAGAGAAGGAGCATTGCGAAGGTTAGATGGTAAATCATTCCACAAGAAGACAGGCTTTAGAATAAAGAGTTACAAACAACAAAGTTACATTGCTAGTCTTTAATAAGTCTGTTTATAGTAGAGAAGTATGTGAAGAGTTTAATTAAACTCTAGTTAAAGTTTTGTGAAACCGAGCCTTATGAGTAATGAGGGTAGTATTGTGAATCGAACAATGGTTGGTTTCTGACCATTGTTTCTATTGCTGAAAATGATAGTTGTCTGTAACATGACACGCGCCGTCATTTTATTGACAATAATTGAATTATTTTATCTTTGTTGAATGGGACGCAGTGGGTCCAGAATCTTGGGTCACTGTACCACCGATAATTATCGAGTATAACCCATACTTGTCGTGCTGTTCTAGGTAAAAATATAAAAAGGGCAGTTAAAACTAATTCCTCACTAACAATTATTCATTTAATACATTATTGTTTGTCTATGTCAGTGATTCTCAACCATTGTGCCGCGGCACTTTTATGTGCCACGAATATCAAAAAGTGTGCCGCCAAATTTTAGACATATAATAATGTCAATATTATTAAATAATATGATTTAAAAAAATTTAAACTTATCATTTTCTTTGTGTGCCGCCAAATTTTGAAATTGCTAAAAGTGTGCCGCAACCAAAGAAGGTTGAGAATGACTGGTCTATGTTATGACTCTTTATTGTCTATGTTATTATTATTACTTTTTTTTAAATTTATTTATTTTTAATTATATATTTATTCTTATTTTAGTAGTATATGTATGTATATTTTTTGTAATATATATTTAGGATTATTTATATCTTTATTATTCATTTGTATATATTTTTTTTTTGTTTTTTTTTGCACCCTATCATTTAATTCGCGATTTACTACCCTAAGGTTGGTTGCCTGGTAGAGATCACTGCTCAGTGATAAGGCCACCTTTTGTTTTTTATTTTTTTTTATTTTTATTTTCTGTTCTTTTAATTTGTGCAATAAAGAGTTATTATTGTTATTACATTATCATGTTGTATAATTTTCATGTACAACTTCAACAGATCGCCGTGCACCTGCGATTGTTCCCGGCGGCCGTATTTCCTTTTAATTAATGTTCATTCACACATCAGCCAATCTGTTTCGGTAACTGATAACAATTTTGTTAATTACACGTTTTTTTGTTGTATTTTATACTAGTAAATATTATTTTATTGTGTTTTAATTGTAATATTTTGTCCTATAATAGAACTTATTATAGTGATTAATATATTAATGATTTGATTATTGTAATTATTAATTAGTGAGTGTTAGTTTTTAGTTCTGCATGTCACCGATAGGATTGCATTAATTCGGTTTATACAAACAAAAAACTGAGATTTGAAATATTTATTTATATTGATATATAAATAAAAAGACTAAGAAAAATCGAAATAATAGAGTATTACATTATAATTTAATACAGACTAGCACGCCCCCTGTGTTTAAAATAAAGAACTAGTGACTGAAACAATTACATTGATATATTAAAGGAAATTATTTTTTAAATAGGTCGATGAAGGAAAATAACCTCCACCAACATTCAATGACTTGTCTCGACGCGTTTCGCCACTTCACGTGGCATCATCAGGATACGTGCGGTCGCTTCGGCTTCGCTTCGAATATAAACAAAATAATTTTAAATAATTTGCTTTAATATGGATTTCCTCAAAGAATCGCCTGAAACAACTACTCACATTGATATATTGTATTATCAAATAATTGAGCGTTTATTTCTAGTCTGGGCGTTATATGGAGTTTAAACGCTATAGCTTTATTTACAAGTATTTATAATACAACCTCAACATCTCAACTCAATCTCTTTGCCCATAAAGTTAGTTGACATTTCAAACAAAACATATTTTCGTTTTAAAACCGATAACGCATCTCTGGGCCTATCAATCGGACCGATCGGAATACCTCAAATATAACTACACATTCCACTGGCATCGAACATGAGACGTCTCAATCTGTACTAACAGGACACGTTCATTTCTCATAGCACAAAAATAAACAACGCAGAATGTGAGTTACATAAGTCGTACAAAAACTGTGTTGGGACGTATCTCAAAAAAAAAAAAATTCACAAACTTTAGCGTAAATTTACAATTTATAATATTGATAAAAATAAAAGGAATAAAATAATAATAATTATTATCACTCCGCCTGATGTTAAGCTAGAGTGAGATCCATGAGCATAGACAACTGTTACCACAGACAGATGTCCACTATGCCGGCTTGAGGAGACGAATGTGCTCTGCCCAAATTGACAGGGCACACTCCTCTCGTTATCCGATATAACAATATTGCATTTAATAGGATATGATGTTGTCACATGCATTCGGCAATCTGGGGAGCCTGCACGCACTTCGGACGAAAATACGGGCGTTTCTTACTCAGAAACACTTACGTAATCATTCACGAAAATTACGGATTTGATAGCGACTTTACAACGGATAGACTACTCAGGGCTTATTTTACGGACGTTAATTAATTAATTAATAATAATAATAAATCCTTTGTTTAGTTTTTTTAATAATTATAGTTACTCTCAAAAATAAATAGAACGATTTATTCACTACAGAATCCCTCAATAAGAGAAGTAAAAATTAAAACAGTTTAAAAGCCAATAAATTTCTTCTTCCCGACATCATAACTAAGTAGTTTGTTAAATAAAAAAGAGCCGAAGAATTATTGTCGGCCGTCAAGTGTCAAAAGTTCCCGCCTAAAAGCATAGACAAACATTAGTCAAGTTGTCAATTCATGTCCGCAAACGATGTCCATTCATATCCCGAAAGTCACTAGGAATCGGTAGCCGTGGAATTAGGTATAAAAAAAGAGTGACATTGACGAATAGATGTCAAAATAGCACGTTTTAATTAAAACTTTTTGATTAACTAACGATATTTGTTTATTATGTTGATAGTTGTCTATTGAAATTATATAATAATTGAATTATGCATTAATTGGAGATTTTAAGAGATGCTTTGTTACATTTTTGACATAGGACTGAGCAATTGTAAAGTCACCTAGTAACGAGTTAAATATAACGCGTGACGTATGCCCTGTGTGGACGAGGTATATCCGTCTACTCAAGCCGGAATAATGGAAGTGACTGTTGTATAATAATAACAATAAGAGATATATATCAGTTAAAACTCTCTTTCTTCTTATTCTTCTTCTTTTCAGATATCTATTAAAGACTATTCTCCTAATGTCGAGTATTTTGGTAATCTTCTATATATATAAAACTCAAAGGTGACTGACTTAGTGATCTATCAACGCACAGCCCAAACCACTGGACAGATCGGGCTGAAATTTGGCATGCAGGTAGATGTTATGACGTAGGCATCCGCTAAGAAAGGATTTTGATCAATTCCACTCCTAAGGGGATAAAATAGGGGATGAAATTTGTATGAAACTTTGTCAATTTTAAACCGATCGGGCTGAGACTTTGCACGCATAAAGCTACTATGACGTAGGCATTCCCTAAGAAAGGATTTTGAAAAATTCCACCCCTAAAGGGATAAAATAGGGGATGAAAATTTGTATAAATCTTATTAGATTTTCGATTGATTGAACCGAAATTAAAAATTGACAGATATGTGGTTAATAACTGGAGCAAGTTTTCAATTATGACCCACGACAGGAATGGTGATAACTACTTAACACACGTTAAACAAAAGTAAAGCCACACAAACTAAACTTAATTAATAATAATACTTCTTAACGCGAGCGAAGCCGCTGGCAAAAGCTAGTAGCCCAATAAGAGAGTAAAAAAATTTAATTTTAAACCTTTATGTCAAAAAGCAACTAATATCGCAGAGCAAAAGTGTTTTTATAGTTCTCTATGATACTTGTCAAAGTCCGTGGAAGTATTGACAGTGTTACCAGGGTTAAATGGAATGTTGTTTGACATGACTTTGACATATTGTGATTTTGTGATGAAGTGTCAAGACCGAGACGTGTTTCATGCTTCTTACTTGCTGATGTTGAATTATAATTAATGATTTCTTGTTAACAGCCTTCTCGTTTGTGTTTCGTATCGATTTATCATTTTGATAAGCGCCTTTTTCTAAAGGAATCGCCAAACAGAATTATTTACAGACAACAATGGAGGACATTTGAATTGAATTCCTTAAAAAAAGTATGTGTTTTTGTTTAGAATGAACATTTAACTGACGGGTTAATTTTTTTTCTTTCTAAACGACGGTTTCTCGCATCTATCGCGGGTCTGGATTTGTTTAAGTTTTTAAAGTTGACACTGACCGGTCCAAATGTAAAAATTATCTATCATATAAGACAACGGTTCTCAAATTTTTTTGGTGAAGGAAAAAGCCTTAATATAATTATAAAAAACTGATTTATATGTGTTTATGAATAATCATATTGCAATGTAATATTACGTAATATTTAGTTGGAATATTTAGATGTAACCTTATAATCTCCCTTTGGTAGGTATTTTTTGCAGTATTTTAGCCCTAGGGTTCCGCGGAACACACTTTGAGAATGGCTGAGAGATACATATTTATTTAAATTTGGCCTATACGCATAATAAATTACTTTCCATATTATTTATTTATTTCGTCTAATACGTCGCTCCTGGGTTTGATTCTCAATCGTGACAAGTAAAATTGAAATATTTGTTTTGGGTCTGGGTTTATACATATGTTTTATTGTCCTTGTCCTAATAATATATATATTGTATGTATATTTGTTTTTTAATTCCATTGCTACTAGTTTTGATTTATTTAAATTCATTAAAAGTGTAGTTTATTTAGTTTTGACGTGACAACGTCTTATAATTCGATTGAGCCGGCTGCATGCACGAAAAAACATGACTCATGCGGCGTTACCTCGCTCTGAGGTGTTCCATGTAAGGCTTGAAGTGCAAGCTAGAGCGCGGAACGAGCGACAAAAAGGCACAATCGGCCTTCGCGTTCGGCAGCGTTCGACATCCGTCTCTCTCCTACTTGAGTGAGCTCTTCAGAGGCGGCTCGTGACATTGGTCAGTGTTTTCTTGTATATTAAGCAATATACATACAAATCTATTAAACAAATGAAATTAAAATTTTCTTTTGAAAAATGCTACCATTCCATCAGTATTTTCTTAAGACGTTGTCACGTTCAACTATCGTCAGTAAACCGACTTTACAGACAACCGATTTTTTTTATTAAAGCACAGTCACTTGCATGGTCTTACAGTCAATTCCAATACACCATGCAAGGAGGAGTCAATTACAAAACATACACAATAATATTAGTAATAAAATGTCAAAGTTAAGCATAAAAATAATAACCTATCAATGTCAATAACAAAACAAAAACAGTCTCAAAGCAAATTCACATTTTAGACTTTCTCGCGCACAGATAACTCCAAAAATGTTTTTTTTATTGACAGCCCAGCATATGACCACACTCCGCCTGATGTTAAGCTAGAGTGTGGTTCATGAGCATAGACAACTGTTACCACAGACAGATGTCCGCGCGCAACAGTCGACTCCACTATGTCGGCCTGAGGAGACGAATATGCTCTGTCCAAATTGATAGGGCATGCTCCTCTCGTTATCTCGGCTACTTCCAAGCTGATCCCGAAACGCGACTAGGTCACTTCACGGGTGTTCCGCTTGAAAGTGGTGGTACTTCCCCAGGACGACATACTGGGCTAATGCCATCATCAGTCTGCCTACCACTCTTTAAAACTGTTTATTTTGTTTTGAAAAACTCAAAGAAAAAATCGTCCTAAAGCGTATAATTTAAAAGTGAGTATAACATCGCGTGCCATTCGGTAGCATTTACATTGCAAATTGTAATTGACCGCAGAGGGCGCGGCCGTCGCCACAACACGCCCCTGCAACCCCCTCACTGCACGCGCCTCAAGATTAATGACAAGTTAAACATTAATTGCATTTGTACTGATATCTGTGCAATGTGCATACAACCCGCTGGCTAAGTTTAAGTACTTGCAATTTTAAGTTAATTTAAAACCTGCTATTCATACAGGCGTGTTTATTTTGCATCCGCCTATTATGCTAAGTTCTATTGTCGGTTGACACATGTATCTATTTATTGATATTATCGCGGGAGCGTATTTAAAATGATTGGAACGGATTATAGTTTATTTATGGGATTGACTGTACCTACCGCAAGTTTAGAGTTAACTTGATTTCTTTAATATAATTGGTTGTCTCAGGCGTTACTTTGCGGAAATCCATATCAAAGGAAACTATTCAAATTATTTTGCTAATAATTCCCGCTACAACATTCAATAACTTGTCTCGACGCGTTTCGTCACTTCACGTGGCATCATCAGGATACGTGAAGTGGCGAAACGCGTGAAAGTAATTTTGAATAGTTTCCTTTGATTTCTTTAAAACATTATAAATTAACTATTTCCTCCCAAAAAACCAAGATTTTTAAATTACTTAACAGTACTATATTGCTGTTATGAATTAATAAACTATTATGGGTATACATATTTATTTCAACAGGCAACACTGACGGCCATGTTTGTTGACGAGAGCACCCGAAATTATCCAGATATCGCGGCAGTTGTTTATAGGCATTTACGAAATGGCCTGAGCGCCGTGGAATCATTTGAAATGTACGTGTGTTTATTTAATCATCAAATTTAGACCGTTAGATATTAGTATAGCATTATTCCTTAATATTGGGTTTACAAACAGAATCAGAACCATGCTTGGAATTAATATGAAACTGAGATTTACAATAATGCGTAGGTCCTAATATGCAATGAGCAAGATGTCTGTACAATTTCATTATATAAGGTTTTTAAAAAAATATTTGAAAAGTACATTTATTAATATTTATAATTAAAATTAAAATATCTATGAAAATTGAAATGAATTATTTTTACATTTATTTATTTAATATTTATAATATTTTTTTTTATCTGGTGATAGAATAATCGTTTTGGGGAATATCAGTTTTAAATCCAGAAAGGATAAAGGCGTACTTGATTTGTAATTATCAAAACAAAAGGCATTTTTAGTACTTCTTTTGATTACGCTTTAGTTGAGGACCCCAGGATTTACTAAAGGTGTAAATGTAAAATTTTTTTTTTAAATATAACGGGCTATGACGGCCGTCTACTAATATAGAGCTAACTCTAACCTAATCTAACCTTTTCGTTATTCGTTCAGTTTTGGGGTCCTCAACTAAAGCCAAGCCCTTCTTTTTTCCTGACCTCAGATGTCTAATGAAGACAATTCTGCCAATGTCGAGTATTTGGGCAAAAACCCAATAGGAGATTACAAAATTTTAATACACACATAAAGTTTACGTCGTAAACTGTCACATCAAAAACACTTCTTCAAAAACTTATTGAAATAATAAATAATTTTTAAAATTAGAATGATTTTTAAAAAAATACCAAAAGATAACTTCATTAGAATTTCTATTGAAATGAAATGAAATGAAAATCGTTTATTAGCATAGGCACTAAAGGCGTGCACTTGCTCATCGTTAGACTCTATCGTGACTTCGGGAAGGCGTATGGCGAGAAGAATATCACAAGAAACTCGTCAATCATAGCCTGTACATAAAGTAATAATAATAAAAAAAAAACTGAATTTTAATTCAGAAAAAAAAAGTGAATAACAATTTATAAATCATATTACACAGTGGTTACAATAAATGTCAAATTAATAACATATATGTATATAAAATACATGTATATGTCCAACAATATGTATATAAAAATATTTTTAAAAAAATTAAATAAAAAAAAATATATAGCTACCTATACAACATTAAAAAAAATACAGTAAAAAAAAATAAAATAATCCTTCTAGTAAGCCAACAGTAAGTCAAGCTCAAACACTAGTTTAATTTGAATATTTTCGTTTTATTGTATTTTGAATAATATTTTTGTACTTATTTGATATTAGCTTCTATGTAGAAGACGACTTATGAAATAAGAGACATTGTTTCTGCCTTCCCTACTGTCTTCGTCACTTTTAAGTAAATATATATTATTATTAGGTATAAATTTAAGCCGTGAAATTCAAAAGCTACGAATAACAAAAATAAACCATTACATTGACAGAAGCATGTATAATATAATTATAACATGTCCACTTAATATTTTTTTTAATTCAAAACGATCATTTTGAGAATATTACTTAAGTTAAAGTTAATCCCGTCTAATTCCAGTAAAAAAATAAAGAAAAAATAATAAGAAAAGGCAGCATTAATCCGTCGACGTGAAAGGCAAAGGGACTGCTATTTGCCAGCAGGGGGTATGGCAGGTGCGTGTGCGTCGTATCGATGTTGCCAGATGAGAAAAAGATCCAAATAAAAAAGTAATCGCTCGCAGCGCCCCTCGCGGCGGGATCAGCGGAACCAATCACTTTAGTTATGCCATTATGATTATTTGTGTTTTTTTACGTTCATTTTTTTATGTACGAATGAGTCAGTTTTAATTTTTTAGTATCATTCGCTAAATTTTGGAATGTCTTGTTTGCTATATTTATAATATTCTAAATTTTTCAGATTTTGAACAAACCAAACACGGGATAGATTCTACTATCCAGCGATAAAACATCTCATTACGATTGCAAATAACTGCAAAACATTCGACACATCAGATTAAAGTTATCCAAACCAACGTGATAGTAATAATTAAATATTATTTACAATCCAATCACTATTAAAAATAACAACTTTAATGCATAAATTGATTTACACATTTCTATGAAAATCAAAATACCATAAAATTGTCTTAAATAAATGGTACATTCGCAGCTGGAATCCACCTCCCCGAGAGCACATCAAGATTGGACTTGGACGAATACACAATAAAATCAAAGCTAAAATAATAAACTAATTTATAGTAAAAGCAGCTTTGAATTCACTAATTAAAGTTCATTTTTATGCACGTTGGTTTGTTACTAATTTCTTTGATACACTACATAAGGTTCTTCAAGGTACCAGCCGCCGGTGTAGACGACCTCATGCGAAATGTTCCGGCATAATAATGGAATTATCATTTTAATTTATATTTATACACGTGTTTTTATTTATTATTATTCTTATAAGAAAATAACACATATAGGCCTTATCCCAAATTAGATATACATGTAGTTCGATCTGTGGGCTTATCACGAATTTAGTCTGGCTTTCGAATCGAGCTGTCACAAGTAAAACGGATCCGTTAGCAATCGAGATCATGAATTTTTACTAACGACTAACGAGCACCAGCAATCTATCAAACGAACGAAAGATCGAGACGTTCGAAAATTAACAAAAAAGTATCTAAAATATTGTAGTTTCAAATCCGCACGCGGTGGCGCTGCTCAAATTTCCATACAAATCGCTTGAAGCGAACTCGGTTCAAAAGCCTGACTAAAATTCGTGATAAGCCCACTGATCATTGCCTGAGACCAACGCTCAAGCAGTGATTTAAAATTCCAAATATCACTCAGCTATACAAAACAAAATAGACCAATCACACGCTTGAAAAGTTTGTTCCCGTGATTTTTAACCAATGATAATAATCCATTACAACTGTCTACTGTCACATAGCTGTCATTACGTTCTGTTACACGCATTTATAAGAAATCGTTTTAATCGTTACTTTATCAATATATAAATAACAGAAAGACAAAAAATGCAAATTAATGTTTAAAGTGATTATTTGATATAAGTATGTGGCGGTCGATTCTACAAGCCAAAAATACTTAAGAAGATTTGAGGTTTTGACGTTTAGTCTGTCAGTGTATTTATATTGCCACAATGCATTGTGATAATTGTATTTTTAATCCATTTTAATCTACACTATTATTTCACATAAGTCTTTCCAAAAGTATATGCAAAATATTGCTATCTTACTTTGATTACTGTCTAATGGTTTAAGAATGATTTATTAGTAAATGGCATTTAAGTAATGATCAGGTGATCACATCAAACTACGCACAAGCCCTATCTCTGAATTAGACTTTAAACAAATCTACTTTTGGAATTATATCTTATTTAAATAAATGCATAAAAAATGCAAGTTAGTTTATAAGATTAGTGTAGTTAATAATTGAATTAGTTTAGTTCGTCGTGTTCTCTCGTACCTCTGTGACTACGGTGACTGCAATGCTAAAATTTTTAATTAAGAAGTTTTGGGGTAAGACGTTTTTCCTATATTATTTAGTACGTACTTTATCTATTCCTCAAAACTGTAAACTAAAATAAGCTAGTATCAATAGAAAATCGAAAGCGTTTCCCTTAATTAAAGAGTCGTGAACTTTTCCAGGTACCAGGGCATTATGAGACAGTGAGAAGTGAACGACCGAGGGCCTTGACCGCGAGAGTGAAAGTGGTATAATTAACCGCACTTGATCATTGTGCATTCGAGCGAACGTCGACGATTATGCTCTCAATCGGAAGTACGGTGACTGATGTCTGTTGCCCTGGTACTTATTTGCTAACTGCTTTCCTTTCATAAATGTATTTTTCTCCTAAATGCACTTTATATTAATTTCTGTGTTTCGATCGGAAATAGTAAACTCAAGCTGTAATAACAAAAAAAAAACAACAAAATAAACAATAATTTTTTTTAACTTAACAAATAAAAACAACAATTATACAATACTTAACAAATGCAGACAACAACAAAAATTTGAACAACACGCAAATAAATATCACATCGGTAGTCAACACTGATAAAACTACATCTTCACCAGTTCTACTTAAACCCTAAGGGAGAGTATTTACATAAAGGGCTAGAATTTGCCCCAAACTCTAATACTGTTTTTATATCGACATTTTTAAAAATCAATCTGTTGATGTAATCGATATCCACATTTTTTGGAAATTCACATCACTAACCTAACCACCAATCAATTAAAGTCGCATCTCTAAATCAAAGATGGCGGTTAGATTAGACAGCTGATTTTAAGTCGGTATTTTAAGTTTAGTGTTTGCCACCCTTATGATGGTAGATATGTTTGTAGACTGGTACATGAACGGGGTACGGTTTTGGGATCGGGACCTCGACCTTCTTTTCAACATGGACCGGGTAGGGCTTCTCGACTTCATAAGGGACTGGTTTTTCCACTGTGTACGGCACCGGCTTTTCAATCACCTGAGGTACTACCTGTAACAAGGAATAACAGATCACTTTTGATGTTCATTTGTCTATTTTGTGTGACACTGACTAATTTTAATAATGTAATAAAAAATTAAGAAATAAACTTTGTATTGCATGTACATATAAGAAATTTATTAAAACATTGTATAATTAGATTTACGTGTGAATTTAAATCAAAATAATTAGTCAATTACAAATAAACGATCACGGACAAGCTATTAACTGTAAATGATCGTATAGCTTTGTCTACATCGCACTTATGTCAATTGAGAATGATAGACAGAGACGCATCTATTCAGAGACGTACTTAGCCGAAGATATCCGTAGTGGCATGTAATAATTATGTCAAGAATCGCGTTCATAAGAAAATAGATCGCGAATGTTTTGCTTCGGTACTTTTACTTTCGTCTCGATCGGCTTACATAATTGAATGCGTGTCGGCTCAATATTATATCATTTTATAGCTATGCTGTAATATTTATACGAATATCAATTATTGAATAAAAACGATTCGGACGAATTCGAGACATCATTATTGTTTTACTTCTTCTTTTGTTTTTATTTCCGTTCTAAATTTAAAATATGGACGATACCATTTTTGCTGTCATTTTCGTGTATAATTGGTGTATTTTCCATTTAAACATCTTCGTTTTAATTTGACTTTTAATAGTGATACGAAATTGAAAATATCGTAAGTATTTTAACGCAGCATTTGAGGTAGCACGTGTATATACAGAAGCAAAAAGCAAATTCATATTAAGCATTTATAGACGAATCTAGAAGCATCTATAAACGTATTTAATTGCATTGACATTTTTTTGTCATTTTATTGTTTTGGTTAACATAAACGTCGATATAGTAAAATGAATGTATGATTTTTAATTCAATTCATTGATAATTTGATCTGACGTTTCTAAAGCTCTCACCGCGACCGCAAAGACTGGAAAGTTTTCAAAACTACATATCAAGTTAATGAAAATAATACCCACATTTTTTTAAATTTAGTAGATTTTTGTATAACATTATGGACCAATTTATATACTAATATTATAAAGAAGAAAGATTTGCATTTTTGTACGTTTGTAACGAATTGGCTCAAAAACTAGTGGACCGATTTCAAAAATTATGTCATCATTTGAATGCCACATTATCACTGATTAATATAGGCTATATAAATTACAGGAAAATAATAAGGATCCTTACTAAAGCTACAATAATGCAACCCAAGGTTGTTTTTAAAATTGCCATAAAAGGCAGGCGTCGTTGAAATATGAAGTATCATTAAACTTGATAGTACCTTATATCTTCATTACTACGCGAACGAAGTCGGGGGCAACAGCTAGTAACTTATATGAAGACATGTGACTTAACTAGTAAGATACAATGGATTATTTGAATCGTTTAAATCGTGACAAAACAACATAGTTTCACTATAATTTGCTGAGAAAAAGAAAGCTTAGTTTTTTTGTTTTAAAGGACAAGTCGAAGTGTATGACAGAGAATTTCTGATCTAACAGCAGCAAGCAGTTTTTAGAGTTATAAATACTCTTTTTATAGTATTACCAATAAATACGGTTATAACGCCCTAATTCTAAATTAGGATTCACTGTCTTATTAGTATTAGAACGAGGACACTCAAACCCAGAACAAATATATATATTTTGTTAATAATAATAACGAATAAATATTTCTTTCAATCGGGAATAGAACCCGGGAATTCTGTGTACTAAAACACGTCAGACACTGAGGTATAGAGGCAGTAATTATGTTATCTATTGAATTATCTAAATTCAAGCTCAATAAATTGGGGCAGTAGTCAAGCTCGAATCTAATTTGACTGGTAATGCATACGCTCATTGTTATCTGAGTAGTTGAAGCTTTACCTTGTACACTGGCACGTGGATCGGTTGCTCAACAGTTACATGAACCGGGTAGGGCTGGGGAATCGGCACCTTCACGTACTGCGGCACGGAGACGGCCACCGGGTGAGGGATGGGCACTCCTATTTGCTTCACCACAGTCACGTGATAGGGCTTCGTGTGCTCGGTGTGAGAGTGACCTTCTGGCTCCCAACCTTCGGAAGGACGACCTGATGCTGCGGCCGCTAAGATCAGGAACAGTGATACTTTCTGTGGAAGATATTCATTTTATAAAATAGAACAATAGTAAGGCAAGCAAGTGGAGCACGAGTATGGTCCTTCGTGCCGGATATGTTTAGGTCTTTGACATAAATTGTAAATACAACTATTATATAATACTAATGACTATTGTAAAGTTATGTCAGTTAAGGTAATAACTTCCGAAATCCTTTCACTAGTGTCTCTATAGGAATAGGAAATTATATAAAAGTGATTGTCAATTTTTAGTAGATACCATTAAATAAACTGTACCATTATTTTCTATAGAAATTAAATTGAAAATATATTTATTATGCAACTTTTTAACTATATTTACATACAAAGTAGGATATGCGTAAAAAGTATATGATTTTTTTTTTGTTAATTTTCTATATTATATGCCATGACGGGAAATTTTCAAAAATATTTAAGATCGTAAAGGGGTTCCGATTATTTTTGAGGTTATTGATGTTTTCATTAAATAATATTTACTTACAAAAGCGATCATGTTGTTACGTTTGGTTGTATGTTGTCTGCGAGCTCAGAACTGACTGATGTCGCATTTGATCTTCACAAGTATTTTATACCGAGTGAAATGTGTTCGCGCCTTTCCAACGGGTGATAGTACACTTTTACCACGATAATTTTGATAAGCCTTACACTCATAATTTCGCTTATACATTGACGTTTTAATTCAAATATTTGTGTATTAACACAGAACAAAAGTGGTAATGTATGTATGAGTAATAATAAGTAGCGATGAATTCAAAATATAATGGTAACGTTAAATGGTCGCAGCTAGTATAAGATTCTGTCGCTTACATAGTTTACCTTTTTTTTTAGTTTATTATAGTTTTTTTATTATTTTTAAATTGAGTTTTAATGAAAGTGTAGTATGTAAGTTAGATAATATTGAATTATAATTAAACTAGCTGTTGCCCGCAACTACGTCTGCGTAATAATGAATGAAATAAATCTAATAAGATTTATACAAACTTTCATCCCCTATTTTATCCCCTTGGGGGTAGAATTGATCAAAATCATTTCTTAGCGGATGTCTACGTCATAACATCTACCTGCATGCCAAATTTCAGCCCGATCCGTCCAGTGGTTTGGGCTGTACGTTGATAGATCACTATGTCAGTCAGTCACCTTTGAGTTATATATATTTAGATAGCAGGAAAACTTTTAGGTCAAATGTTCACGTGAGACTTATTTTTAAAAAAAACTAAACAATTTAATTTAAAGTTATATTATAATCATGTCTAGAACTTTCTCGAACGTCTAGGATTTATCTTTGATCTGGTTTATAGAGAATAATTAAGGTTTAAATAGACGTAAACTGGTCCGGGTATTAGAGATGGCGAATGCATGAATTGAAATAATTTTAGGTGTCACTTAATGCAACTAATGCTATCCTTTGCCTTAATGCAGCCATTTTCAAAATGTGTTCCGCGGAACCCTAGGGCTAAAATACTGCAAAAAATACCTACCAAAGGGAGATTATAAGGTTACATCTAAATATTCCAACTAAATATTACATTGCAATATGATTATTCATAAATCAATATAAATCAGTTTTTTTATAATTATATTAAGTTTTTTTCCTTCGCCAAAAAAGTTTGAGAACCGCTGGCTTAATGTATTACTTTGTATAAACGAGTTCATGTGTGTATTAATTTTCTATAATTTATTATTGGACTGTTGCCTGAATATTCGACATTAGCAGAATTGTCTTCATTATACATTAGATGCAATTAATACAGGCAGAAGGATGACGCTTTAGTTGAGAACCCCAGGAATTACTAAATGTAAAAATGTAAAAAGACAAGCTATGACGGGCGCTATCGCGGCTGTCGTACTTAATACAGTGTCAACTCTAACCTAACCTTTTCGTTATTCGTAGTCTTCGGGTCCTCAACTAAAGCCAAGCCGGAAGAACTAAATATAATACTTCTTGTAAAAATATTTGTTTTAGGTCTGAGCTTAGTATGTTTGTGTTGTTTTAGTCCTACTCCTAGTTTTAGGTCAGGGAGTTCTATATGTATACAGTAATCATTTGAATTATTGACCATCAAAAGGCAGAGTTTCAAAAATTACATAGAACAATGCACTATACCTAAATTAAATTCCTCCTCATGTTAAGCTAGATTGCGGCCCACTTCAACAAAGACTGCTACCACGGTAAGGCTGGCATGCCATGTGTTTTGATGAAGAAGCACTACTGCTGCGTTTGCTCAAACAATATATAGCTTAAATAGTGCATTTAGTTTAGGATTTATTGTTTTTTTTAGTCATGTTTTCTCTATCAAATAAACATATTTTATTATTTTTATACTTTAATCGTTTTGTTTTATGCTTTACGCTATATTAAGCCGCATAAAGTTATTTAAATTATAATAGGTTCCGGCATTACTGCGAAAACAAATAATTTATAAATCCAAGAACAGGGTGGGGCATGGGAACATCCCACATTATAAAAAATCGTCCTTTTCTAGTGTTTCCGATCGGATAATAATTTTGTGTTGGTTGGATCTACATTAAATAAGAATGTACATTTTTAAAAATATGGGAAGTTCCCGCGCCTCACTCGGCATAAATTGAAACGGCCACACAAATAGACAAAACAATAAATCAATTCACACAAACAAATATGCATATGTGCATTTGGCAGAAGAGCAAAACACGCAGCGGGGTTGCACTTCAAATGTGCAGTCTCTCAATTGTGTTTTCAAAACACTCGAGGTTTTTAGACCACCATGAAGGTTGTTTTTTGATGACAAAACATACCTAATATGTTTAAAAGTGCTTATTAGTTCAGCCAGTGCTTTATGTAGCCTGTGGGCTTATCACGAATTTAGTCTGGCTTTCGAATCGAGCTGTCACAAGTAAAACGGATCCGTTAGCAATCGGGATCATGAATTTTTACTAACAACTAACGAGCACCAGCAATCTATCAAATGAACGAAAGATCGAGACGTTCGAAAATTAACAAAAAGTATCTAAAATTCGTGATAAGCCCACTGGTAAGTATAACCAAGACCAATCTTTACGATGTACATTTGTGTCCTCAGGCCGGTACAACGGAGGCGATTGTTATTTTCAACATTTATCGGTGATTGTCACCAACTGCATAAAAAATTAACCTAAAATAACCTTCCTTCATAATAATATATTTGTAATTTGTAAAACATAACAGTAAATTTGTAAATATTTATTTAGTTTTGTAGTTTATTACGTGCTTTCGCAATAGTAGATCGCTGTTTTATTTTATAATTTATGTGGTGAAAACTGTTTTTTAATATCTATACATATATAAAAATCAATTGCTGTTCGTTTGTCTCTCTAAAACTCGAGAGTAGCTGGACCGATTTGGCTAATTTTGATTTTGAAATATTTATGGAAGTAGAAGTAAGAATATAAATTACAGGAACAAATAAGGAACCTTACTAAAACTACAATAACGTAACCCAAGGTTGTTTTTAAAATTACCATAATTGAAATATCACTAAATTTCATAGTACTTTGTGAACGAAGTCGGGGGCAAACAGCTAGTAACTTGTAAATCTCAAAAAGAGGTTGCGATCGCCAATACATGTAAAAATATTACGTCGTAAACTATTATTTGATTGAATCGAAGCCTCTGTGGAGAGTGGGTTTTAAATGCACTTAATTCAATGCAAGTTCGTAACCGACGAATCAAGCAGCTGACTGCATTAATTAAATAACAGCGACACCTCGTATTGCATTAATTAATAATAAAATATATTCTCTGTACAATTTCGAACACTATTCTATAGTGTTACTTAATTCACAACTAAAGACGAATTGTAATTTTTTTAAACTAAAAACAATTGCACATTACGTTTGTCATTTGTTTTTTTTTCTTCTTAATTATGAATTGTTCAAATATGTAGTTTAAAATGAAAATAGTTTATTAGCATAGACGTGCACTTGCTCATCGTTAGACTCTACCATGACTTCGGAAAGGCGTATGACGAGAAGAAGACCACAAGAAACTCGTTAATTATAGCCTTTCTATGAAATAATTAATAATAGAAAACTTTTAGATATATAATAATGTTAATATTATTAAATAATATGATTTAATATTTAAAAAAATAAACTTATCTTTTTCTTTGTGTGCCGCCAAATTTTGAATTCGTTTAAAGTGTGTCGAAACAAAAAAAAAGGTTGAGAATTACTGGTTATTTTATTATGTGTATGATAACAAACTGGGACGTTTGGAAGTAGCATTAATTGTTGCTATAGTGGGATTTAAAGCTAAATAATTTTATATAGATAGCTTAGATAATACCATATCCTTGATGTTGGATGGGCTTGCAACGCCAACTCTCGGAAGAAGCTTACATTATATAGCAAATGCCCTAGCTATAGGTATATAAATAATAAGTTTCCTTTATACACACCTTGTTTAAGCTTATGTCTATAAACGTGATGATTCTGAATTGTTTTTATATATTTTTCAGGCGTTTCTATACACACAAACTAAAGTTTGAGAAACTATTGAATGTTAATTAAAGAAAGCATTCTAATTATTACATTACCTTATTTATTTTTTTATTTATAAAGCCTACCTACAAAATTACATTAAAACTACATATTCTAAAAAGGACTACTATTATATAAACTAAATGAATTTTTAATTATAGGATAGGACGGCATGCTCAAGGTGATAAAGGGATAGATACTACACTTCTGATAAAATTACAAAAATACATAAAAATAAAAAACAAGAACCAATTAGATGTAAGGAAGAGGGGAGAAAAAAAAAAAATCACAAACAAAAAACAAAATTATTCTAATAATGCCGAACCTCGCTTAACGAGTATAATTCGTTCCGGAGTCTTACTCGTTAAGCGAAACAATGTTAACTAGTTAGCACAGAGTTTTACACACAGATTGATTTAGCAATACCACGGAAAGTTGTATCGCACGATTCGGGGAATTTCCTATCGACGTCACTCGTTATGTGAGCTATTATTTTGCTCGTTATGCGAGTTACTCGTTTCCACTCTATTATCACAAGTTAAAATTAACAATGCGATTTTTGATGACCTCACACCAGGCGATGACTGACACGTGGGGCTATATAGGTACCTACCTATATCATAATATATTCTAGGAAGATGCACACACACGCGGCATTTAAGTTACTTATGTTATCTTAGTTTTGAATGTAAATCAGCGGTTCTTAAACTTTTTTTGGAAACTTTTTTGACAGAACCTCAAAAATGATGTATGAAACTGTCTTTTAATTTTCATCAATCGGTTGTTATTAAGTTTGATCGAAGAGAGATGAAGTCTTATATCAGGATCGGTATAGTATTCTTGCGGAGCCCTCACAGGCTTTGAGGAGCCCTAGGCTGGTCTAAATTAATGTAAGGAAGAGTATGGTTGTATCTAGAGTTATATATTTTTCGATATATATAATTGTCTGTATAAAATGTTTAGGAGAAAAATAATTCTTGATAAAAACTGTGTTCGTATGCAATTAATTCGAATGTCAGTGCGGTTTAAGGCAATGCAACGTGGCAATTTTGCAAATGCAACGGCGTTGATTAGCACAACCCCTTGGCATATCTATGGGATATTCTCACGTAGCAATTTGTGAAGGGTTATTCCTGCTTTCGACCTCCTCCAATACATTGGTCCCACGTGTCAGGAATTGCCCAGTGTAGGCACATTGGATGCAAATCGCTGGTACTCTTTCAGGTTTAGTGGTTAATATTCTAACTACCTATTATCTATTTTTTAAATCTCTTTATACGCTATCTATAGTTATATGCCGTACTAGGATGCTTGATAAACTCATTGTTGATCGAGTGTTATGAACCTTTGACGCTGACGTGCGACTGTTAGATAAATTTAATTATTTATAAAACCAGTGCAGTGTTGTTTTTTCAACGTAGCAATTCGATTATTCAAAAATAAAAATAAGAGTTATATGTTGTGATTTTAATGTTTCTCTGTTATCTAGTATTGGTTTCGTTGGTTTATGATAAAAAATAAACGTAATTTCTTTTTTTTTTTTTGTAATAACGTAAATAATACGATGGTTAGTATACTAACCACCTTATTTCTTGAAAACCTATATGGATATAATTGTAAAATGTATTTTTTATTAATAATTAAATGACATTCAAACCAAATATCTATTTGGTTTCTTTGTAAAGTAATCGTAGTAAAACTGTGGCTGAAAGAGTTAAGACTAGGTATAACAATTTTGGTGATGTTATTGCTATAAAGAATTTCTTCTAGATAACCAATTGTTACAGCAGAAAGTCAAAGAGTTTTATAGAGTTGGAAAATTCTAGTCGAAGCAAGAATAACCCTCCATGAAGTGGCATTTCGCATTTTACAGTCCCGCTTTTTGCACAACCTCCTACCAATGGTAACTTCTACAGTAGAGCCTTCAATTGTGCGCGTTGACGGTCGATACGTCACACAAACGTCAACGGGGAGGCAACCGACGTCAAACCGCCAATCCTAACAGACGCCATATTGTTAAAGGGGCGTGTCTTCCGCTCCTAAAAACAGCCCCTCTCGCTCGCACGTTTGCTCTTCTCACTCGCACCTGCCGCACCTTATTGGAGGAACCGCAATTAAGCGCGAGAATTCGAATTCTATTTGTGAAGTAAATGTTTTTTCAGTGATTGTTTATGTGTAAAAGGCGACCAATTTTAAAGTTAATTCCCTTGTATGTGGATCAGTTTAGCGTCGAGGTGTATTTTTGTTGTTAGGGTTATATTGTGGGTTCTTTATAGAGCACATAACGTAAAATCTGGAGAGATTTATGACGTTGAATTAACACATTTTGTGATGCGTTCCTCTGATGGATTTATTAGTTGCGTTCAGATTAATCGTGTTATAAATTTGTAAATATGTTTACTGTAGGTGGTGGGCGGCGCTGCTGCCGGGCTTTCGGACTATATTACTTTTAATACATATTTACCTGCACTTTTATTTATGTAATTAAAAGTTATTTACTCATTTGGATGTTTGTATGGTGGTTCCGGGTTAACTAATCGGATATATAGTTTAATGTTTAATAGTATATATTATGGTCTAGTCCAGTGATTCCCAACCTTTTTTGTGCCATGCCCCGTCTTAGTCTTTCTAAAATTCGTATGCCCCCCTTATGTAACCAAACACCCAGTAGATATTTTAGTCTCGTCAAGCGAAATTATATCTAATAGTTTTTTACCGTAATTTTTTAAGAATTTTTAAAAATTTGGCACCGAAATTTAGTATTGCATTTAGATGGCCCGAAGCGAAGGGTTGAACTCATGTCGAGTCCATTTTCGAATTGCCCCCCTTAACAATCAAACACTGGTCTAGTCAATAAGAGTGTATAGGAACGCAAGTAAGATAAGTTAATAGCGATAGAAAATAGGCAGCGAAGATAATTACTACCATAAGATTGGTTGCCTGGTAGAGATCACTGCTTAGTGATAAGGCCGTCTTTTGTTTTCTTTTCTTCTGTTCTTCTTTATATGTATTATTTTATGTAATAACGTGTTTATTATTATTATTAAATTTATATCTAAAAAATATTTTTAAAAGTGAATTGGGATATAGTGTTTTATTTATTTATTGTATTGATAATAATAATAATAAAGGAAATTTGTTCAAAATTATTTTGCTTATAATTCCCGCTGCAACATTCAGTAATTTGTCTCGACGCGTTTCGCCACTTCACTTCGCATCATCAGGATACGTGAAGTGGCGAAACGCGTCGAGACAAATTACTGAATGTTGTAGCGGGAATTATAAGCAAAATAATTTTGAACAAATTTCCTTTAATATGGATTTCCGCAAAGTAACGCTTGAAACAATTAATTATAATAATAATAATATTGTTTTTGGAGTAGGTATTGTAATTAAGCAAATACAAAACACGAAATTAGAGCAATTGATGATCTTTTAGTGAAAAAGTAATTTCTTCCAGATAATCAATTGTTAAAAGAGAAACAGTGTTAGTAGCAGATAGTAGGATGATATGTTAGTAATATACATAAATATAAAACAAATATTCTGTGCTATTAATAACAGGACAAGGACAATCCAAACACAAACACTCAGACCTGGGGGGCTACTCAGGCATGTGGCGGTCGATTCTACAAGCCGAAAATACTCATTTAAGAAGATTTGAGGTTTTGACGTTTAGTCTGTCAGTGTCATCTTTTTTGTTTCTCCTTGTCTTTTTATTGACACAATGCATTGTGATAATTATATTTTTAATCCATTTTAATCAGCAATATTATTTCACATAAGTTTAGCTAAAGGCATATCCGAATCCAAAGCTTACGTGAATTTTGAACATATTAGCCCGTAACTGGGGGGCTACTCAGGCGCATTTCGAACGAAAATACGGACGTTTCCTACTCAGGAACACTTACGTAATCATTCACGAAATTACGGATTTGACAGCGACGTCACGACGGATAGGCCACACAATGCTTATTTTACGGATATTTGACAGGACTTTTTACGGGCTTATGTGTCAAAACTCACATACTATAGAAGTGACAGCCGTATCACGAAACTTCGGATTTTCCTGAGTAGCCCCCCTGGAACAACTGTCTTCTTTTGGATTGAAAATATGCTTGGTTATCTCTTCGGTTAATAAACCAGATTATAATTATTATAAAATAGCAATGATATTTAAAACATGCGCGTTCTTTCATTGCTATATCTAGCCACGTTTAGGTCATTTATAATAATTAAATAGATAATTAATTGGCTTCAGAACTGCGAGTTTTTATCCTGGCAACATTAAAAACGACTCGGTGATACCAATTTATAGATAACAAAATTGTTTCTTTATTTCTTTAAAGGTTAACATGTTAAAAGGGTGTACTTATGTAGTCATGGAATTAATTTTTAAATTGATGTTGGTCAGTTGTGTCTACTTCTTAGCGAATGTATCGCCAAGCCCTATTAGTATTGATGTACTAAGAAATTTTAGTGTGTTTGTGTAGATCAGCAGTTCTCAAACTTTTTTAGCGAAGGAAAAAGCCTTAATATAATTATAAAAAACTGATTTATATGTTTTTATGAATAATCATATTGCAATGTAATATTACGTAATATTTAGATGTAACCTTATAATCTCCCTTTGGTAGGTATTTTAGCCCTAGGGTTCCGCGGAACACACTTTGAGAATGGCTGGTGTAGATCAGTGTATCCCAATCTTTTTTGTGCCATGCCCCACCTTAGTCTTTCTAAAATTCTTATGCCCCCCTTATGTAACCAAACACCCAGTTGATATTTTAGTCTCGTCGAGCGAAATTATATTTATAATTATTTAAGAATTTGCTTTTTTCGTATAAATAGCTTCAATATATTCAGCTATATTTATCTTTCCCTACTACGATAGCTCAGATGTGTGTGCACGGAGTACAATCTTACAATACTCAAAGAGAACAAATACAATGCCACTGACCTTGATTTCACCTTGCCTTGAGCTTGGCGGCTCTGATGAGGACAGCTGGAGTTGTTCCCTACGTGCACGTAGGTCTGGAATACGAATCCTGGGATTGATGGCTGCTTCTTCCTTATGATTGCACAGTACGACTGCCTGTGCACGGCCACCGCGGTTAAGAAGAACAGTCTCAAGTAGCACGGCTACTTCAATCCACTATGATAATTACGTGTGAGATTTGGCAGCACGGCTGCCTAGTTACGATGATTGACCACTGACTTCACTTGACTATCCACGAGAGAGAGTTGCTGGGAGCGAGACCTCGACTCAACTGAACTGCCGCGCTCGCAGCAGGTTACTCGTAGACCAGTGAAAAAGTAAAACATTGACCTACCCTCCATTGAGAAATTGCAAGATCGAACATACCCCCCACCAAAATCATCGTGATGATTTTAATGAGAAGCCCTAGCACACACACATGGCAACGAAACATAGGGGTAGACTCATTACGAATATAATTACGTTTGCTTTCTATTCTCAGAATAGACCTAGCAACTAAAATAAATAATTACGAATATTAAAATATAATTACGAATATTAAGACATAATTACGATATTCTCCTAATTAATTAGTATTGTGACACTAATAATTAGAAATAATAATGAAAAATATTAACGGTTATGTAAGCAACAAAAAAAAATAAAAAAAATAAAAAAAAAGAAATATAACGATATAACGAAAAAAAAATAAATAAAAAAAAATTACGTTGATTTAGGAAGTGGGCATATCTTATTGACTGGGCGTTTTAAAAAACCCTTTGACGTTTTTAGCGTAACAACCCTGATGTGATTATCAGGTCCGGGATGTACTTGATGCACTCG
>JAPWLS010002418.1:0-11989 GCA_028551675.1 Tineola bisselliella | reverse complement strand
ATACTTGCCTCGTGCGGGGATAGTAGCCTCGGTATGGTTTTTATTTTGGATAAAAAGAAATTTATATCAATTAAAGTAATCTTTATTATTTACTTTATAATTTACTGAAATCTTTGAAATAGTTTGAAATATTAATTAACATTATTAAATAGTTTTCAGTTTTAATGATTAAATTATAAAAATATTATTCAAACTTAAAGTTATGTAAATTATTATAAAATATTAGCATTTATCTTAGTAGCAATTTTAGATTCCGTAATTTTATTTGTTTTCTTTCTTTATTTTTTTTCTATACAATTTGATCGTCGGAGTTATCAGTTGCTGGTTACTCTTTTCGTAGCGTCTTCTTAAGGCACAAGAGGATATCCATATGTTCGAGAAATTTCATGATATTCTTTTGTCTCAATTTTTCGAAAGCAAGTGCTGCTAAGCTATCTTCTGTCCAGTTGATGTTGCGTGGCAATTTGCGAGGCATTTTGCTTATCTAGAATAAATGTATAAAATAATTAAGTAGATATTTGTTTTATTTACAAGTTAGAGTCATAGTAAATTCGAAAAAACAACAAAATATTGAAATCCCTCTTTGCTTGATAAAATTTTTTAAGTTACTCTTGGGGCAACTATCCGCGAAAGCAAGTAGGGCGACTATCCTTTTTGATGCGGATAGTTGCCCTTTTCATTTGCGAAATAAATAAAAAATATTTAGCAATAAAACATAATAAACAATGTAATTTAAACTTTAACCCATGCAAAGAAACAAAAAGTTGATCGAAACCAAGATCAGTAATAAAAATATTCAATAGAGATTACTTACCAATATAATTATGACGCTCGTCAAAGCTTCGCCGGGGAAGATTTTTGCTCACACGGACAAAACACATATACCTATCCCGATGGCTTACGTGGCACTGAGGCCTGCGGGGGGTCACTACTTATTGTAGTAAAGCACCAACACATCTTACATTCCTAACATAGTGTATTAAAAACTGGGGCAACTATCCCACCGAGGCAACTATCCGGCTTTTCCCCTATATCTGCATCGTTGAAGTCGTTGAAGCGAAGCCGAAGCGACCGCACGTATCCTGATGATGCCACGTGAAGTGGCGAAACGCGTCGAGACAAATTACTGAGTGTTGTAGCGGGAATTGTAAGCAAAATAATTTTAACTAATTTCATTTAATATGGATTTCCGCAAAGTAACGCCTGAAACAACTAATTATATCTGCTTCCGTTTTATTCTCATTTTTATAGTATATCAAATCAAATAGGTCGGAAACATATCTCATGTTTATCAGCAGCGTCTAGATTGGAATGTAGACTTCTTTTGTTTTATCTGGGTACTTCCTAACTATCACTTATAATCATTGAATTGTTTTTTTTTTAAATTCAAATGTTTTTATTGCATGTCACAATTATAATAATTAAGATGTCAGTACAGTTTAGTGTCAATGTGACACCGATAGTGATAGTGTGATACAATAATAATAATAATAAAATAAATTTCATTTACCATTTCAAATCATTGAGGTATTCGTGAATTGACTAAAAGCATTTTTTCGTTTTTGTATCAGTTCCACCATACATTTTTATCTTTCTTCCCTAAACATTTTCTTTCCTTCGAATAAGGGCATGACGGACCCCACTCCTAATATATCATATCATAGAATCAATTAATATAAGGACCATTTTCCTCGGCGGGCCAATAATTACGGTTCCTTTTCGCTTAAACCTTGAATTCCTAGCATACCACGCCCACCCTCCTTTACGGCTTCTTTAGACTTTTTTAAAATTGTTTTTACACTAGTATTAGTGTTTCATTATTATGTTATCTGTGTCTCTCATAATTTTAGTTGAGGGTAGTTGACAAGTTTTCATATCAACCAATCTATGCCAATGTAAGTGCTATAAGAATGCAATAAGAATAAAAAACTAAATAAACACATACATAAATATAATAATAAATAATTCATAATTTAAACAAACTTTGTTCAGCCTTTGTAGATAATATACCAAGTTCAAGTAAAGCCTTCTTATCTTAAACGCTATCTCCGCTTGAACGTGTAAGCTGTACTTAACATGACTTCCGCCACCCTAGTTAAGTCCTAATTTAAAATTACAATAAGGCAAGAAACATTCACCATATATAATAAATATACTACTGTATATATCTATACAGTATAATCTCACCAATCCGGCACTATTAAAAACCGGAGGGTGCCTGATTACTGGATTATAGTGAAAAGTCATAGGTAATGAATAAAATAAAGCATTACATAGAGGGAATAATTGTATGTAATGTATTGAGTTTGCGAAGCGCACAGGTGTAGAGGGGCGAGGGAGGCGCGGGCGAAGGGTGCCGGATTATTGGACATTGCCGATCTATCGAAGTGCCGGATTAGTGAGACTATACTGTATATTATTAATATATTAACACGAGTTATATAAGCAGAAGACATAGAATTTTAATGGAAATAGTGTAATACAAGATAAAACGATAAGAATTTTTTCCCAGGAGATCGGATGAAGTAATTATAATAGCATTTAAAATAGTATATATATAAGATCGGTAGGGAAAAGCATGTTGGTTCACTTCGTTGGGCAAAACTATTAGAGTTAAGACAGTGCTGTTTGTCAATAAATTCTTTTTAACCCTTAAATGGACAATGTTGTTTTTAAACAACACTCACATTATTGCAAAAAAAGTATAGTAAATTCATGTCTAGATTTTTTTACTCATTTTTCCTAGACAGTAATACATGTCTATTACATAAATATATTTTTTTAAAACGTAAACAAAAATCGTCCATTTAAGGGTTAAAAACACCTCTGCATGAGTACTCGATTTAACTCACGGCAAAAAACAATTTAAAAAAAATTATTATTAACCCATTACTTCCCAAGCATCGAAAACATTGGAATTTTTTGGTGAAATCTTTAAATTAAGTTCATAATACGTTAAGAAAATATAATATGACAAAAAAATAATTAAAAAAAATTTATGACAATATATGGATAAATAGGGATAAAAAATATATTTGGTAGAAGTCTAAGAATCAGTTTTATGTACTTTGAAGTTGGTTACTGGTTTCTTTTTACGGTATATAAAATCGGAACATAATGTTTTTTTTGAGGCAACAAAAATGATCAATTTGAAAAAATTACGTTAAAATTACGTAAATATTTTTCTCAGCGGGAAAAAAAATATTTCATCAGAAAAATAGTATAAAAATACGAATTTCATCAGAAACAATAAAAAACAAAACTCTTAATAGGTTAAAAAAAATTTGAATATAGTGTCCTAAAAATAGGACAGTGGGAAGTAATGGGTTAATGATATTTTATTATATGTACTTCGATCACTGATACATAACATTTCATTCCATAACCAAACCTACATTTAGAATGTGCTAGGGCAAGTCTTTGTATCTATTTTAGTAAAGTTATTTGTGCTTGAAGTAACATATTAGGTTTTAGTAGATTGGAAAATTTACTATGAGCTAAGGTATTATTTTTAGGTCTTTGAGGGTGACATCGGATGTGTATACGGTTTACAATTTAGGTTTAATACAGAGCTTTTTACCTAAAAAAAAATTACATACCATTATGCAACAAATGTTTTATGACTATTAATAATATAAAAATATATATTGTATAGTAGTTACTAAACAATGCGAAGACACCTGCTACCACGTAAAAATGTCTGCAGAACGAAGTCGCTTTCGTGATACTGATATATTTTGTCTTCATACACTTATTTTTCTTTGTAAATCCATTTAAAACTAATCTTAAAATTCAATTTAAATAAAAACTTCAAGACATAAATTCTCGTATATTCTCAGGTGAAATACACTTTCATATAAGTTATGCAGAAATCCAATTACCTTTTAACTAGGATCTCCCTACGAGGCGTTCTTAGTATACGAACAGCACTGATTGCATTATATTTTACGTCAAACGGTTCATATGAAACGTGCTTAAATCTCAGCCGTTATAGAAGAATTTCAATTCGATATTCGAATTTTAAAATTCAACCGTTATGTTTTAAAAAATTCAATTGTTTTTGTTCTTAAATTAAAGACACAAATGTAGTCGTTCTTAATTTGAACTATTTTCGGTCTTAATAGTTAATATTACTTATTAGTATAGGAGAGTGTGTGTAAAAAAATACGCATAATATAAGGGTTTGAAATATGACAAAGGACTTATATTGTAAAAGAAATCTGAGAAATCCCTTAGTTGGCATTCGGAAAAAATAGGCAATGTTATCTTTTTACACGACCCACATTTTATCCAATTTATCAACTATTTTAATAGTTAAACTACGTTTTTATAAATTCTTAAAGATCATTATTAAGAAAAAACTACTCGAGTTATATCCTACAAGATTTTTTTTCTTTAAAAAAAAGTGCTAAAAGGAAAGCGCAAAAGTTTTCAGTTCCTTTTCTCTTCTAGAAATGTAGAACAATTTTTTAGGTTGTGTGAAAAAGAAATGCAATTTTATTGAACTAGTTCTTTTGCGATGATCTTTTAATAAAGATCTAAGATTTGTTATCGACCAAATATATACATATTTACATAAACAAATGAACACATATTCTTTGTCTATATAGTACTTGCGTTTTAACTGGAAGGATTTTAGGACACCTAACTATACTAGTAATTTAACTTATTATGTATTCTTTTTACTCATATTAAATAGGTAGTTAAAATAATAATATGTAGTGAGATAACTAAATACGACAACAACTCTTCACACTAAAGCCTTGACCTGAAAAAATATTTTCTACAAAGTGAGACACAAGTGTAAATATTCCATAAGAAAAGGGTCCATTCTTACATTTTGTATTTTCATTACCGTTTCTTTGAATGCATGTTCGCTCTGGAACATTATATTTACTCACTTTCAAGATAGTGTCACCCTAGAAGATTAAGTGAAATCCAGCTTAAATATATCTATTTCTACCAAAACCAAAAAAAGTATATATTTATTACAAATATATAAAATAATATAAAGTTCATAAAACTAATTCTTCTGTTATAGATTAAAGAAGATTAGAAGAATTAAAGGAAATGTTAGATGCAGTAGGAATTTTAATTTAATCTTGCAAGACCAGTCATTTTGACAGGTCTGGTAAATCTAGCGTTAAAGTGGACCGTAATATAATCACATGCCCTCTGAAATTTAGCTAAATTGTACTCTAGGAGGTACTACATAGACAGCTTAACGGATGTACTTTAAGCTTGAAATATATCTAAATTGAAGCCATCATCAGTTGGTCTATTAACTTTATTTCATAGCCAATTTCAATTGACGAGAAAATTAATATATTAATATTGATTTATATTTAGTGTAAGCTAATATTTGAATTGCATTGAACAACGAGATTGCAATTTGCTTCGCTCATTAAAACCAAAACAACATGGCGGGCACAGGCTGCCAATATCGATTCGCCTTAATTGAAAAACCATATATAATTTAAATGCAATTCTTGAATAGTTTAAATCGCCATCAAGTTGAGCTATTTCCTGTTAACTTTTACCATATATACATACATACATACAATATACTGGGAATATATAGGTCCGAAATAAATACCTACATTTTTTTTAATTAAAAACATTTAAATGCATAATGCTAATTGATAATTGCCTCAATTAAAAATCACAAAATTTGAATTGAATAATTTGTAATCCTATAATTTAATTTTGACATTTGAATGACTGTATTTTTTATTTGATTTGATTGTTATTTTGATTTAATTAATGAATGATTGTATTTTTGTTTCTTTTTTGCTTTAATTGTAAATAGTTTTGTAATGTAAGTGCATGCTGTGTCCACTATGCATAGGGCCTACAATCTGATTGTTATAATGCTTAGTACGATGTTAATTCCAAGTCTAATTGTAGAGCCCTGTTTGTGGACCCAATAAATAAATAAAAATATACAAATTTGGCGATCGCGTCGAAAGATCCCATAAAGCATTCTAAATTAGCTAAACCATGTGTGTGAATAATCTCAAACGTCACTTTATCGTGTTTTAAAGTATTACCTTACGAGAATGAGGCTCTTTTCTAGTGATCTCTTCTCTGTCTCAAGTGATCAACTGTCTACAAGTGATACTCTGAACACTTCCCAAGTTTTGTTTACCTTAACTTACTTTACAAACTCACTGTGAACCTCACAACGTGTTGTATTGATTTCGAAAAAAAGTAAGACATTATTTGAATAAAAAATGATAAATTAAATATATACATAAATCTATAAATTTCTGTAATATTTAAATAGATTTGAAATTAATACTTTATATTAATATTATATCCGTGTTGTCTCTTCCTCGACGATGAAAGACTACTATCTGTTAGTTTCGTTTCTACACTCACTGGCATCACATAATTTTAAAGAAAGAAAATTTTGAACGCATCCCTCCTCCGTCGCGCACGCGTCTCGCTCTTCATTCGTATTTTATGTCATTGGCGTCACACGTCGTATTTGTTGTTACTGCGCAATTTTCAGCTTGTTTTCAACAATTTTCAAGTTTTACTTGTGTTCAAGTGTGTAATTATGTTTAAAAAGTGTAAACACAATAAGGAAGATTATAAAAAGAGGAGTTATTATGTTCTGGGAAATGGAAATATGCAAGCAATAAAACTGCAACTAAGGGCATTCTGAGGGAATGCACACGGTTTGTATTATGACAAATTTATACAAGCAAATATTGCTAACTTTTGAACCTAGAACTTTCTAGGAATCCACATGTTTTGTCTTCTAGCACAAATTTATACAAGCAAATAATGCTAACTATTGAACCTAGAACATTCTAGGGGTCCACATGTTTGTCTTCTAGCACAAATTTATATAAGCAAATAATGCTAACTATTGAACCTAGAACATTCTAGGAATCCACATGTTTTGTCTTCTAGCACAAATTCATATAAGCAAATAATGCTAATTATTGAACCTAAAACATTCCAGGAATCCACATGTTTTGCCTTCTAGCACAAATTTATATAAGCAAACAATGCTAACTATTGAACTTAGAACATTCTAAGTGAATGTACGGGGTTGCTGATAACATAAATTTTTACAAGCAAAATTATTGTTTAATATTGAACCTAGGGTATTCTAGGATAGGCACATGTTTTGTCTTATAACACAAACTTATACAAGCAAGTAATGCTGGCTATTGAATCTAACACATCCCGAGGGAATGTATAGGGTTGATTCCATAATTAGTTGCACCAAACTAAATTTAGATCTATTAAATTTAGTAATTACATTGATCATGTAATACCGGCTATATCCATTAATTTGATTGAAGGATTTCAGTGTAAGTCAATGTCTTCCAACGGTTAATGATAACCAGGAGGCCAGACGTCCACATGTTATGGCGCTGGATCTGGACGATGAGGTGATTAGCCAGGATATTCAGGAACAGCAGGCGCGACTAAGGATGCGATAGACCCAAAATTGTATCTTCAGAGGTCGAAGGTGAAATACTAAGGAGGAATTGTAGACATATGGTGAGGCGTCGCGAATGAGGGTTATAAAATACCGTTTATAAATTCACCACACCAAATGAAGGTTAATTTGAAGAATTTCTTTTTTACAAAGTCATTTAACTTCATTAATAAATTTTAGGAGCCATTGAGATGTGTAAGCCTGTATGGGGACAATTTTGTTCAAGCATGTTTTTTTTAGAGATTTATACTTAAAAAATCTCAATGAATGGTGCTAACTGAGCATTTAGGTTAGAGGTTTACTGTACTGTGTGCAAATTAGTATAAAAAGATGGCTAATAGCATCTTTGGAATTAGAAGATCCCTGTTACATGATAGATATTGCTTTTGAACATAGCAAATATTTAAAATTTCATTTTGATGACAAATTGTATCAATTTAATGTACTCCCTGTGTGTTCAGCATCTTATGTGCTTACTAAAACACTAACAGTAATTTCAAGTTTGAAATGAAGAATGTTCAATTAATACAACATTTTGATGATTTTATTATTATATCTAATCTTATACTGAATGTTTTGATCAATTAGATCAAACTTTAAGGATAATGGTAATTTTTTACCGCCTCAGCAATATGCATTTTTTGGTTTTGTACTCAATTCCAAGGATATCTCTATTTCCATACATACATACATATACTGGATAAAAGAAGTAATTGTTCAAAGTTTTTAGAATCTTTATCAAATTATTAAATTTGATAAGAATAAATATTGAAGCACAAATAGGAGTTGATCCTTTTAAAAAGTAAAAAAAAAAAAAAAAAATTATAGTAATAATAATACAGATATTTATTTATATTAGATTCTTATCTTGTGTCATAGGAGGCTTGTGCCAGACTAGAAGTAACAGATTCTCTATGGAGTTATATTCAGGTGCTTCAAAGACAGGGGGGGCGCCATTTCGGGTTACAGAACAGGACAGAATCTTAATCTAGTCTTCATATCAACACTGTAGAATTGAAAGCTGCCTTGGCCTTAAGGATTTTGTCAAACATTTCATGATTGTAATATTTTGTTAAGAATAGATATTGTGTCTGATGTGTCATATGAATATGAACCGCTCAGGGGATGTAGAGTTCACTCAAAATTACTAAGGTATTTGACAGTGGTGTGTGTTATATAACATGGGATGCTCATTTCATATATCAATACAAAAGATAATGCTACTTTGAATCTAGAAGAGTGATTAGAAACATAAAAGGAAAATTAAATGGAAGATATTACATAAAAATTATAATACATGGACATCCAAATATATATTTGTTCTTGAACATTAGAAAATGTTCTGAATATGTTACTTGGTACCCACGCCCAGGTGCATATAAATTAGTTGCTTTTGATTTTTTACAATTTTCATATCCACTATCACAGGAATTTATCATTGAGAGTAGACCTACTCTCCGGCAGAGATTCATGAGTTGTGGTATCAACAAAGAAGCTGTTGAAGTTATGATGAATTAAATATTCAGGTAACACGTGAAAAACTAGCTCAACTGCTGTGAGTATATTAACATTGATCCTATTACTGCAAACATTACAGTTATTATAAATTACCTAACACAAAGTTTCATGAAAGAATGTCATATAGAGCCATGAATTCAATTAGACATGACTTGTCATCGGTGTTAGGTCCGCATGTGGATAAGGATCATAGCATTAAAAGGTTATTTAGGGGATTCTATATATTAGGACCTACTAAGCCTAGGTTTCATTATAACTGGGATATAATAATGATATATATTTTAAATTTTATTGAGAGTAATTAGACAGATATTAATGACCAATATAAATGTACTAAAACCATTAATTCCATAAATATAGATAATATTAAGATTTGTTTTAAGCATTGAAAGCTTTAGGTTCCAGTAAAGATCATCCCTTCATTGGGCTACCTTTCTACAACCATTTTACTGATTTGGCCTACTACAACTCTATTGAGTTATTTAAAGATTACAGAACCTTATAAAAAGGTGACTGGTCTATACAATCAACCGATGGATTGAATTAGGAGAATTACATAGGTATAGCTGTATTATCAGCTCATAGCTCGTAGGACTGATAATTCAATTTGTTTGGGAGGTTCTAGAACCGTCCAATAGAGGCGGAACTGAGCTAAATAAGTATCTCTGATTAAATAAGAGAATAAGTAGCTGATTCTAAAAATTCTCTTTAAACATCTAACAGATAGTAGTCTTTCATCGTCGAGGAAGAGACAACACGGATATAATTGTACAGTCAAACGAACTTACCTGTAAGTGATGTTCGACTGAAATTATTTCCGTGTTGTCTCTTCCGAAGACGATGAAACCCACCCTTCCCTGGGGTTTCAGTTACCTGGTTTTTTCCCAAGTTTTTTTAGAATCAGGAAGTCTTTAAAATAAATGAAGAGCGAGACGCGTGCGCGACGGAGGAGGGATGCGTTCAAAATTTTCTTTCTTTAAAATTATGTGATGCCAGTGAGTGTAGAAACGAAACTAACAGATAGTAGTCTTTCATCGTCTTCGGAAGAGACAACACGGAAATAATTTCAGTCGAACATCACTTACAGGTAAGTTCGTTTGACCAGTACCTACTTTTATTTTATAGAACGACTTTCAAACTAATCTCGAACCGCAACTATGACACTTGTAAATGATATTGTTATTATTAGTTTCTTGATACTAATTTGGTACGTGACAATACTCCGTCTAATGTTAGGCTAGAATAAAAACTAGAAAATTTAAATGAAAATATCACTGATATTGATTTATTCTACTTAAAACCTAAATTGCTCAAGTCTATTTTGCACTTGGCTTTTTCGTAGTAAGCAACAGACTAGCATCCGTATAACAGTTATTTAATTGTATTAATTTTAAAATAAATAAATTCTTTATTGCTAAAAAAATTTTGTTTTCACATAGGCGAGCTTCATGCCGTCGCGTCGGTATTATCTACCAGCTAACCTTCGTCAGTATGGGCGGTGATATTCAGTGCAATGAAAAGGAAATAATAACTAAATTTACACAATACATACATTACATAAAATAATAAATAATTATATATAGTTAAACATATATATTCATTTTAATATATAACTTTTCATCCGATATATGTATGTTGAACACAACAGTACACAAACAAGTAACTTAACTTAATGTATCTTCTATGTATTTGTTATTGTTATGTGTGGGTTTATTAACTATTTGTAGTGTGTGTTAAAATAATAAATAAGCGGAGACACCAATTAAATGTTTGCAGACAACAATCGTCTCAGTCATGTTGGCTCAACTTTACGTGGACAACAAAAAAGCTAATTGCCCTTAACCAAGATTTAATAAACCAACAATAAATCGGCTCCTATTGATCTAGAACTCGAAGTAATAACACTCCACTGAGAATCCAAATTACTTCTTTTCTTATAATAAATTAGCTCCCGTCAGATAGATTAGATTTGTCAGACTAATTTCGACCTTCGCAGTTTCGAGTTGGATGTTTGACCTGATTCCATTATTGTTTTACTATGTTTTGATAAATTTTTTTTTTTTTTTAAATATTTTGTTATATACCTATTTACTGACAAATAATCAGTAGTCCAAATTCGGGATCTACTAACGAACAATAGAGCGTAGTATTCTGGGTGTAAAACTTCGATCAAAATACCTATACTAACACCATACTGCGTTTCAAAAAGTCACTAATTTGAAATGAGAGCGAGCAAGTCACCTGTGCCACTTGTTTAGTACATCATCACGTGCAGACTCCAGATATCGCAACATAATAATAATAATAATAATAAATACTTTATTGCTTTAAAACATAATAATAACAATGCTGACACAAATTAATTCATCGGAAACAGATTTAGAGCAATTGGTAAAAGTAATTTCTTCCTGAAAACCAATTGTCATAGAAGAAGCAGTAATAGTATTGGGCGATGGAATTTAGATAAATAAAATACATAAATATAAGTAAACTAAATATATAATGAACATACATATATATAATTTTAATATATACAAATATTATTCAACATTCCCATCTAAGACTTTGGGTCTAAAGAGTCAATAGATATGGATCCTACAGAGGCAAGAATTGCTGAAGTGAACAAAACGCCATTATCGTTGTTACATATTGCATTTTGACAAGTCCAAGTGTTCCAATATAAATATAATAGAATTATCTATATATATAAAAGGAAGTTGTGTTAGTTACACTATTTATAACTCGAGAACGGCTGAACCGATTTGGCTGAAAATTGGTGGGGAGGTAGCTTAGAACCGGGAGAAGGACATAGGATACTTTTTATCCCGTTGGATATAAAGGAAAATCGTGTTAGTGACACTATTTATAACTCAAGAACAGCTGAATCGATTTGGCTGAAAATTGGTGAGGAGGTAGCTTAGAACCAGGAAACGGAGACGGGCGTACTTTTTATCTGAGATGAATAACAAAACGCAAATGACAGCTAAACGTAATTTTGTCTATGGTTAAGTA
>JAPWLS010001694.1:0-59873 GCA_028551675.1 Tineola bisselliella | reverse complement strand
TTGGATGAAAGTTTTTTTTAATACTTTGTAAAATCAACAGCATCTGTGTTAAGTTTTGTTTAAGGAAAAACTTAACAGACATCCAATAGATAACGTTAGTCAATCCGGTATCTCAAAATCAATATTTATATTATTTTACTATTCTTTTTTTTAAATTTTTTTTTATTGACGTGACAACGTCTTATAATTCGATTGAGCCGGCTGCACGCACGAAAAAACATGACTCATGCGGCGTTACCTCGCTCTGAGGCGTTCCATGTAAGGCTTGAAATGCAAGCGAGAGCGCGGAACGAGCGACAAAGAGGCACAATCGGCGTTGTTGTTGTTGTTGGCTTAACACGTTGTCACGTTCAACTATCGTCAGTAAACCGAATTTTAAAGATTTTGGATGCACCTACATCATTATTTAGAAATTCATGGCTTTATTTATTGTTTTTTCCATTTAGAACTTGAAGTGAAATCAATATAAATTGTTAATTAGAATGAAAAAATCTTGTTTTTTAAAAAAAGAAAAATTTCCCATTCTGCCCCACCCCCTGGGGTAGAATGGGATACTAATTATGATCTGCATAGATCACAGATGAGTACAGTCTTATCATCGTCACTGTCTAGACTAACACACAACAAATGTGTATAAGCTCAAAGGCCTCATAAAAGCAACATCTAAGGGCTGCAACCTGTGGGAGCAGTGGAGAGAGAAACATAATATTACTACATCATTAGCACTTGCTAAATCTATCATGGCCCAGCCCCCTGTAAACCAGGTCTGCCGACTAGTCTTTCTTATATATGTACGCACCATCTCCAGCTGAAATAAAAATACCCATTAATATAAGAGCGCAATAATGATACCCCATTGCGCCCCACCCGTTCTGCCCCGGAACATCGTTTTCGTAAACACGAATATTGTTGCTAGTTACGCTTGCTAGATTTGAATTTTCGTTACAATTATAGTTAGTTAAAAACACATTTCAATAAACAGTATATGTAAACTTTCGAGGCACAGAAGGAATAGCAATTAAATACTTAAGAACTACTTCTTTTTACATGTTTTTTGAGTGCAAAGAATTAAACTGGCTATTAAATGCAAAAAAGAGTGTATTAATTTGTTTACAAATGTGATTGATCACACAGTAGGTATGTTAGGAGGCCAAGGTTCGATGTTGGAGTGAGAGATGACGCGTGTAGCTCAAAAGAGTCCAAGTTCAATAACACCAAGTTCCTTTTAGTGTGAGGTTATTCGCGGACATGATTTCAGATATATAAAAGACTTTGTACTTGATGACGTAATTTACACTGGTTGTAAATTAACGCATGCGGTTGCGGGAGATATTTGAATCACATCACATAAGACATGTCCATAGTAAAATAGGGAACAATAGGTTGTGTGAGAATGTTTGCTAGTTGCCTTTGATCCTAGAGTGTATTTATCTACACGTTTTTAAGTGCGTCAACGATTTCCATTATTCGCTATTGTATAACCCCCACATCGTCGTTAGGACTCTTGGAATCCTTCCTGTTTTCATTTGTTTGTTTTGATGTTCATATTTTTATACAAAAAAAATACGGAAATTTAATAAATGTATTAATTTAGTACAAAAATGAAATGTGCCATTTTGTAGTTGTTGCTTTTGTAAAACATTTTAAAAATAAATAAATAAAAAAAAAACAGTTGTAATAAACTAGGTTTTGTGCTTGACTAGAACGTCTTAGGTTCATGAGAAAACAGATCAAAGTAATGACATGTTAGTGCTACTATATACTGTTGCAATTTTTAATAGCGTTTTTACTTTAAGCAATATCATATAAATGGTTAAACTTTAGAAATAAGTTAACGGTAATATAATACGTTAACTTTAAATGTTGTCACTAAATAAATAATTTATGATTTGCGTGGTGATTATGGAAATACATTCGTGAATGCTAAATAAGTTTAGGATTTTAAACTCAGAAAAGAAAAATAACGATAATATTTTTATGGAATATTATATTAAAGAGTATTCTTTGTTTCCAATGTCAAATACGTGACAAATGTCAAACTATAATCTAGTTATCACATAGTAATGCTACCTGTCAATTTGGATGGAGCGTATTCATCTCCTCAAGCAGGTATAGTGTGGGCGACCATGTGGTAGCAGTTGTCCGCATTTCCTAGTATTAGGTGGAGTGTGGTCAGATGCCAGATGATAGATATTGTTATACCAAATATTTGAAAAATGACATTTAAAAAGTAAATTTCTTGTTCTTTTTAATGTAGCGAACTCCCACAACATGAATAAGGCTTTATTATATGATAAATTATAATCATCTCGTGATAGATTTAATAGCTTAGATCTGTATCATTTGTTAAGATAATTAATGGGAACGATGCTCCAAAAAATTCAATTAAACAAGCTTCTATTAAGAAATATTATTTATTACTCAATTCCAATATACCGCCTCGAATATTATCGCCGCCAAACTATATATTAAATTTTGTAGTTTGTTCTTAATAAAGGCATTTAGTTTGGCACGATTAGAGAAATATTTATGTCTTTAGCAACTTTGTATTTGTATTGCTTCTTATTAAGCTTTATATTTTAAACAAAACAGTAAAATTAAGTGTCACAATAAGTATATTTTTGTTACGTAAAATAAATTGATAATAGTCTAATAATAATAAAATCGATTATTGTCTCACATAGGCAAAGTCACATTGTGGATTTTGTGAGCCGACACGTGAGGCAGCGTGGCCGAGTGGTCTAAGGCGCTGGTTTTAGGCACCAGTCCGCAAGGGCGTGGGTTCGAATCCCACCGCTGTCAGACGTCTTTTTGTGTAAGTTTTTTTAGATTTAATCGTTTTATTTTTTTCAACAATAACAATCTCGCTCAATAAAATAAAATATTCTTCTTTTATTAATGGCCTCAGATATACATTAAATACAATTCTGCCAATGGCCAGTGATCGGACAGCAGCCCAATAATAGATTATAAAATTTCAATTCACACGTGGTTTACGTCAAAAAATACCTTCTCCAAATAAAATATTAAAAGTAAAAACATTGATTACATATAGAGCAACGCCATCTAGTGGTGGCATCTTGTGAAAGCTCCAATGAGACTGTACAATAATAGTTTCCTAATACGACAATAGATGGCACTGCAAAACTATTAGACATTGCCCATTAGCATTAAGCAAACGGAGTAGAGAGGATCAAAGGTTAAAAAAACAAATTTTATAATTACCAGTATATTTAAGTTTATAGGATCATTATTTACACAGACATTACACTATTCATGTCGCCCTAATCAAACACATTATTCCTTAAATTAACTTATTACTAAAACGATTATTAAAATCTCGATTACAATTAGCAATTTATAAATGGAACAAGATTATATCAGCCTAGACTTCAAGTTGACTATTAATATGATTAGTTTCATAAAATTATAATAGATGGCGTTGCAAAACTTTTACAATTAAAACTATTAAAGGCTTTTAGGAATAATCCATCCATCATAGTAGGACATACTATGACTTAATACGATAATTCTTGTTAGGTTTTATTATCACAAATACAAATTGTAATCGAGATTTTAGACACATTTTTTTTTAATACAAGCTTAACAATTCTAATCCTGACAAAGTATGTATTAGCTTAATTACAAATAATTATCTCGACTGAGAGCATATATGTTTTTATTATGTTAAAAGGAGAAAAAAAAAGTATTATTAGCACAATAAATTAGAACATTATGTTGTGATTTTACAGGTCAAATTGTAAAGCGAGATTGTATATTAATTTTAAAAAAGCGTTTCCCAGACGAGCTCTTTTATAAATCCCACGACCATACAAAGGCGTGAGATCGTAAAAATTCAAGTACTAATTTTCAATAGTTAACCCTCACGACCATACAACACTACCAATTTTAACTCTTGCAATATTCGAAAAACGAGGAGTACGAGGAGCGGCTTAGTTATAGTCGCACGCGTCTTTTGTTTTGAGTTTTTACTGTTTAAAGTAGCTCATTTTCAATAAATTTCTTTCTTGGTGTAATAAATAAAATGGATCATTTTGAACGACAAATACATAATGGTGAATTAAATCAGGATATCGAATCAAATCACGTGATTTATGAGTCAAACGCGAGGGTAAGCCGAGCGATAATTTTCAATCATTTTAAAAGCGTTTCATTATTATTTTATGTATCGAATGTACTGTATTGTCGCGAAACGAGTAAATGACGGTTGTCAATTTTTCATTAGCAATATCTTTTATGATTATTTTTTATTTTCTTTTTGTTATATGATCTCTTAAGATATTTGTTATCTTTTGTTTGTTTGTTAAAATGTTTTTCCAAAAATTACATTAGATTTTTTTTTAAAGGACTTTTCACAGGTGCTTAGAGATTTTGTTTAGTTTTTCGTTAATTTTTCTTTTCTAATTAAAAGTAAATACTATCAGTAACATTGTGTATTTTTATTTATTTATTATTTGGACAATATCATAAAAATATTATACCTATAGTACATTTATAATTACAAAAATACCACCCGGCCTGTTAGGGTTAATAATAATAATTTAAATAAACGCGATGGTAAGCCGAATAATGCATTTTAAAGCTGTTTATTTATTACTTAATTACTGTATGTAAAGTTATCTCATTGTCTTTAATATACTAAGAAGTCTGAAAGAACTCATCAAAGCCTTAAAATTCAATTAATATATGATCCCTTTAGAAGTAAATGCAGGAATTTGCAATTAAGAATACATACTAAGTTAAATTTATAATAATGTTATTTGGTAATTTCATAATTTGAATATGTATTGCTCACTGGTTTTATAATAACTTACTAAATATAGTATCATACAATTGAACAATATTTTATTATTATTTTAGTGTCAATAATAAGAAAAATCCACCGACAATAAGTATTGTACTATTAGTTCATTACTTAGCTACCTTATTCTGTTTAATTAGTCATTTAACTCCAGAAGTAAAGAAATTTATTGTATACTAAGAGTGGGTACATATAACTAACTATATTCCATCCAAGGAAACGAGTTAACAAGCGCTTTCTCTCTCGCACAGTTGCATATAAATGACAAGGACAAAAACTGTTTTCAAAGTCAGTGGGCGTCAACAATTACTCGTTACAGTATAACTTTATTTAACCTCGTATAATATAACTGGTAATAATTTAGTGAAATTTCATATTACAAAAATATTTAACCAACTACGAGTTGACTTAGGAATAAGAAAATAATTATATATTTTTTAACAATATACTAAGACACGATCTATTTTTCGACGAGTTTCTTGTGATCGTTTCCTAGTCATACGCTTTCCGAAGCCATTGTAGAGTTTAACGATGAGCAAGCGCATGCCTTTAGTGCCTATGTTACCAAATGATTTTTATTTCATTTCATTACTGACCAATCACAGGCGCGCATATCGATCCAGTGTTAGCCGGTTTTCGTGGATGTTGTATTGATGTAGAATAAGGACCCTTGTTTTAGTATCTATTTCAGTTTTCATAATAAAGTAGCTTTAAAACATATTTCATTGAATTGTAATTCATTTGTTTGTTGAGATTCGGTATTAAGAATATTATCCTATAAATAAGTTACATGCGACGTCTAAAAGAATTTACAATTTACAATTTCCTTACACTAAGGCCCATTCCCCATAGAGGCGAACCGTTATTTATTATTTTCTAAAGTTTTTATTTCCATATTTGAAATCAAAGGAAGGAAGTCGCCTTCGTGGGTAATGGACCTACTATTTTTACACTACAAACGAACTGCTCATGTCAATCTAATGTAGTGTAAAAACGATTTCATAAGTATAATTTTACAAAAATTTAAATTAGGAATGTGTTTTTAATTTATTTAAATATTTAATTTCTAACCAATCAGAGTGACGTATTTAAATCTATTAGCAATTGTTTCTTAGAGTAACCGTTAGAACACATTGATTGATATTTCAACGACGTATGAATTATGATATTTTTAAAAATCAAAACAAATTATGCAGGTAGTTTATTTTGTCATAATCTGCTACTTAAAATAAACTAACCGATTAAATTAATTGACTAATTTAAAATGTATAATTTACTTAAAATAAGAATTTTAAAAAAGCATGAAATGGCACGATCAGTAAAATAGATATTAAACAAGATAATGTAGGCCGTATAAATATTATTGTATTGCCATCTCGCTTTTACATTTAAAAAAGGAAAGAGACGGAATTATTACATCTTCTTTGTCTTCACGTCCTCCTCTTGATTATATACTTCGAAATACATAAAAAGGAAAAAAAAACAAATTTAATGAAATACGCGGAGGTTTTTTTGATTATGTAAATTTGAAGACAAGAAGGTAAGTATCAGTATTGAATAACAAGACGACGAAAGCCTACATAAATAATATTCGTTGCACAACCTAATTCACATAATCATTATAAAAACATAAAAATTTAAATGACATAAATTATAATAAAGAATATTATTGAAAATAATAATAAAAATAGTTAAAATCAATTCCTTACACAATTCATAGCCCAAATTGACAAGTGTCATTTTTTAAAATAAAACAAAAAAAAAAAGTTACACACGTTTTTACATCTTAATAATAAAAAAATATACGGATACACGTATATATACATATTACAAGTACAAATAAGCAATGTACAGTAAGTAAGCAATAAAGGGGAAAAACACTAAAGATAATTTTGAAAAATCCACCAGCGAACTCTCTCAAAGAATTCACCCAAACGCGGGTAGTTAGTGACGTCACGTCATATGATACATCAAGACAATATCAATATAATTTTAGGTTTCAGCCCCCAATGGCACGCAATATGAATGAACAAAACTGTGTCATATGTTTTTATATAAATAATAAAATTATATTTAAATACATTAAGTCTATTCTCAAATTCAGCAAAAATTAATAATAAATATTTATTATGTATTTTTCTAATTAATTATTCGTGTATTATTTTATTAATATAAGTTATTATTTATAAGGCATTAAATACAATGAGTGTAGTTTATTTTTAAATAAAATAATACACGAATAAAAAAATTTATTTTATAGCATAAACGTTTCTATTGTATAATTTGTATAGTGAAATATTTTAGTAAATACATGAAATTACGACTATTAACATTTATTTAATATAAAGTTGAAAATTAATAATAATATACTTAGAACAGTAATATTGAAAATGAATCAGTTAAATTTTATTATTTTTTACATTTTAAGGACTAGATAAATCTAGTCTAGAGTTCTTGAGTTTTTTTTAAATAGTTTTGTTATATAAAGTCATTATTAAGTCTTCATTGGAACACTAATTTTCTGTAAACAAAGTCGTATTGTAGTTTAAATACAACTTGTACATACCGTTCAATATTAAAGAGGCCGGTTGCACCAACTCCGTACATCCGAAATTTTTGGCTATAATTTTAACTACGATTTATTTTTACTGAACAAAATAATGCCACGTGTATCTACGAGTGTAAAATTAACTAGTCTTTATGAGAACTGTAAAATAAACTTAATTCAAGAACGTAAAGCTTCAATTACAACGACCAATGTCATTATAGTTAGTACACACGTGGCAAAGTTTGTTCGGCTTCCTCTCACGCATAGAATTCTCGGTTGTTGTGTCCCTTCCCATAAGAGGCCGCTGCAGGACTGCGCTTTGGTTCGTCCAGTGCGTAGGAGCCTTCGTCCTTCTTGCGCATGCGGTATACTATAAACATTACGACCAAGATGGCGCATAGAAGACCAACCACTGCACCACCAATCACAGCTGAAATATATTACTTACTTATTAAATCGTAGTCACCTAAGAGACATGGGTATACCCGGTTACTTTCTCGCTAATCCTGAAACGCGACTGAGCACGGGCGTAGACAGGTTTTAATTTCATGTGGGGGAGGTGGTTTGTCAAGAAAATAAAATGACTAAAAGTAAGTTAAAAGGGGCGGGGCGTTAAAAACAATTGAATAACAGACTTACCGGCGAGCATGCCAGGCTGCGCGAAGAAGCTGGTGGCACGATCTTCGGGCTTGGTATTCATGATGTAGACCACGTTGTCTACTGGACGTGACTCTTGTCCTACACCTGTTGAGACTAGATCCTGGTCCTGAAACATTATGATAAAAAAAAATAAAAAAAATTGTTACATAAAAATAGGAAGGGCCCCTGTACTAGGTTCGAAAACCTGTGCTACTGGGTACTCCAGCTACCGAACTAGACATATAAAATTGAATAATATATAAACAACTATTAGAATATATTTAGAATCTAACACAACTCAAATTCATTCTCAAAATCCCTTATAAACAGCTCAGTTAGATTGTAGGACATCTAGAAAGATGATCTTTTCTTATAATTTACTAATATGTATTTCTAAAGACGGAAGTAAAAATATCTAAAAACAAATGATAGGTAGGTATAAATATAATAGTATATAAAGCGTTTAATTATGCAGAATACTATTGAATCGATATTTGAGAGGCTGGATACTCTATGAAAGAGTAAATAGTTCAGTTGCCATATTGCATTGTTAGCCTTGATAGCTTTCTCATGATCAAGCATTTCTGAGAAAAACAATTAGCTCACACGGTGCCTTTATATATTTGTATTGCTACGGACTTGCATATGACAGAATATTCTAACTTGGAATAACATTCTTAGTTCTAATTTTAAAAAAATCTAAAAAACAATTACCGATCCGGGGCTGATATCCTCTCCAGATATATTGATATCTGTCTGATCGTGGCGCGAGGTGATGTCCTCCCCCGCGCCTCGGGAGTCCTGGTCTCCGCCGCTCACTTGAACACCACCCTCGTTACGACGAGCTATCAATTTAATAAAAAAACATACAATTATTTACTAACCTCTACTAATGATTAAATTTAAAATTAATTACACACTCAATCGCGTTAATAATTAACTTTTTTAAAGTTTTAAATTATTTAATTAATCAACACGCCTGCAATCAATTAGAGACAATTAAAATTAGAAATCAATTGCGTTAAATTTATTGTGTAGTATTTTGGATTTAAGGAAAGAGGAATGGGACTAATTCGACTAATTACAATGATATGGTCAACTAATTAATAACATGGGTAAATATGATACCAAAAATAAGCTTATTAATTACTGAAATATTAATAAACTAAATACAAATGTTTTAATTACACATGCTAATAAGTAATAAATACTATGGTTAATTAGGAACGAATGAATTTTGAAAATAAAGTAATGAACCAATCATTGTAGTATGATTTTAAAGCATGATCACATGCAAATGTTTATAATGAATAAACAATTTATACGTCATTCAAACTTACCATAATTCCTTGAAAAACTTGAATTTTTAGATAGATTATTAAAATACGTTCACTAATATCAAAGGTTAATAACTAACTCATTGAACTGAGAACAATTGCCTCAAAGCAAGTAGGTAAATAAAACACCTACTCCGGCCATTGTTACAAAGAGAACTGCATTGAATCTCTCAACTCGTTCTCTCAATAGATAAAGGTAATAAAAAAGATAATATTTGAATTAATGTTTACTCTGTGATAAAGAGTTTTCTTAGATCATGTTTGATTTCCTCGTTTTTTTTACTCATATACCTACATATATATAATAATAATTTGTTAGAATTTTATGTCTTTATATATAAATTGTTATAAATTACAAAAATATTAATTGAATAGTTATAGAAAATAAAACGTGATTCACTTTTTTATCTAAAATGAGATATGGATTACAGAAACCACAATTAAAAAACGTCGTATTAATAGTCTTCTTTTGTTTATTTTTCTATAATCACGCCATAAACCATAAAGACATAAAACCCATAAAAAATAACAAACAAAAAGCAAAATAAAAATGGGCATGCTTCAGCCACTACTCACGAATGTTTTCTAGTTCGATTTTTACGACTATAGGCGTTGGGACAGTTTCAATGTCAGGAGCGACAGTTGTCGGTGGTGTGGGAGGTCTCGTGCGTTTTGTTGTCGAATAGTAATCTTCATCATCCTCTGGGGCTTCACCTGAGCCAGCGCGGGAGTCTTCGTCGTCGACTCCTGGTCCCCAACCGGATCCAGAACTTTCGTCAGGCTCTAAACCTGAACCATCGTCGTCTATGTACACAGGGTCAGACGCTCGAAGTCTGTCGTTCTGGAGTGGGGCAATTGGGATCTGGGGCTGCGGCGATGTTGTGCTTCCGGCGTCCTGAAAATTAACACAAAGATTTCTTAGTTTGCGAAAGGATACACTAATTAGAGGTTTTTCATACACAGATTGAGTTAACAAGTATATTTTAGAAATAGTATGTACGTACTTCAAAATGGATACATAAAATATTAAAATTAATAAGAATGAATACACAACTGAACGAATCACGAGAGATATATCAAAACCAAAACATAACATATTAATCAACAACCTTCCAATTCCTCCAATTGCGCATTTAAATCTACAATATTGCAGAAACTAGGTCCCCTAACAGACTGAATGAATCATTAACGCTGACCTAAATACGGAGGACATCGCAAATTGCATAAAGCTGCTAGAAAAGAAAGAAGCAATTCCCACCAATATCCACACAAAACTCTTCAAGATTAACAAAAGACAACGCTTACGATTATAAAGAAAGACTATGAAAGAATAAAGAAGTATCGAGACATCTTTATGTGATGTATTTTTTCAATAATCGCGTGACCCACTTACCTACTATTAGCGAAGAAAATATCCCTCAACCCCACAACACTAAACAATACAATTTCATAGAAAATAACCAGTAATTTATATTTTAATTTTTGAAAAATTACAGCGTCGACGAGCCAACAGTCCGGAGGCTCGGGAGGTCGATCAATAGGCTGAATGAACGGGAAACGGGCAAGGGAGGGGATGAAAGAACATTCGCGAGATATTTTCCCACACCCGCCGATAGATGTCGTAACTTAAAGTTTGCGGGTTGGATGGATGCTGTTAGCGAAATTCAGACTTTTGCCGCTAGATTTCTCTGCATAGATAATTTAAATAATTCTTGTTGTAATGTTTATTTTATTTATATAATAATAAACACATTGTAATTAATATCGTAATTAAGATAAACAACATAGAAACATAAAAGTTCAATTGTTTTGGTAATATACATGGGACATTAGGAAAATGTGAAAAGGAATACGTCGACTTAAAAATAACCCTGTATACATAAATATCTAATGACATAAACAAGGTTAAAAGCTAATAGAAGTTGTCTAGAGTCCCTATTCATTCCAAAAGGGTAGGCAGACAAATTGGTAAAGTTTCCTTTGTATTGGATTCTCGTCTAATGAGAAAAGCCGTTTATTTTGGCTTGTTCATTTATAAGGGTTTTATCATTAACTGCAGGCACTTGGATTAAAATATTGGCTTATGTATAATTTAAAATCAATACAATTTTTAGACGTTTAAAAGAGGCGTAGAGGATATGATTGTTATCACAATATGGTAAAGTTCACTTATTAAATCATATGTATAAAAAAGTATGTGTCAAACATTAGTTCAATCGCCATTGTTGCGATAAACCGCAAATAGTGTCATAAATTTAGGATTCTGTCGGTACCTAAATGAGAAATATTATTTATTACTATAGGATAATGCGACAGGGAACTTATTCTTGTTCTATGAAAACAATCGGATCACGAACACAATCTAATTTATATTAACTAAACTTCAATTAGATCGGCAATTAAAAAAAAGTATTCATTCGTTCAAAAAACATTCGATATTAATTCGTCGAGGCAATTGATATCGAATGTTAAAAATCGTTTCAATACATTTCTAGTAACAAAATGATGACTTTAATATACGTTAAAAATACATAAATTCAAACTTGACCAGCACATAGTTACACCTTAAATCATTTTGCAAAACGTTTAGAGTCGATATAACACAAATTAGATTCAAGAATAAGTATTCAACGGAAGTGACCTCCCTGTATTTCGCCGGGTTTATTACACGATTATTTTGTGAACGAAGACTTAATGGCAGGTGTGATGCCTTTTTATCGCAGTTATGTGAAACGGTAGCCATTTAAGTGGACCTTCAGAATTTATAACACTACCCAAACATATTTGTAAAAGCTATGAAAAATACATGCCTTAGAAACCGCAAAGAATACAACATAGTGACATGGTATAGAATGGTTTGGACTATAGAGTCTATGACAAAAATGGGGATAATCAGAGAAGTGTTGAGCGTGGCAGCGAATTACAGACGTCGCATAAAATGGATTCTCTGAAAGAAAATAAAACTTGGAGTTTAGTAGATGTATTAAAGAACTGGAAGGTTACCTGTAAATAGATATATAAAATTAAGATGAACGCCGATGGTGGAAGGCCAGATTTGTTATTATGAGATTTTCACAGAAACATGGTTTGTACTATGATCAGAGGTTCAGCCCAGTGGCAACAATCAGGGCAGTGCTGAGTGTAGTGTTTATAAAACGAAATGATACATATCTCTATATATATGCAGCTATCTCTTTCTAACGTTTAAAATAACGCTGAGATAGAATGATCAGGTGATTTATCTGTATGAATAAGACTTGCATGTGCTTTGTAGATATCATGTGTTATTATGTGAAAGAGAATAGATACAGACAAGTAAAGTAAATGCATTTGAATATAGGTGCAGTTTTTAATATAGGTAATAAATAATAATGAATAAAAATCAACACCAATTGTAATCAACACGAAATAATAATGACTTTAACTACATTATTTATGGAGGTTCGATAAGCCTGAAATTCATTGAAAGCAACAAATTTTACAACACAAACCAGTGTTGCGTTAAATTTTGTAAAATATTAACAAACGGCGTTAATTTTATTAAAAAATTAAATGATGATGATATATTTTTCGTATTTTTTTTTATAAACATTTTTAATATTTCCAAAATAAACGGTCACCTAATTCATCAGGTTATTTCTACACTTATTTTACAACGTATCATATGTATTATGTTTTTATATATATTGTATAGAAAATATTTTTGTCTTGTCAGTATGTCGGTAACGATTGTTTTTTTTTAAATACATTTAAACTATAGTATTTTCTCAAATACGTCTCTGAACTGTCACTTTGACATCATACTAAGGAACATCAATAATTCGTAGCATTGTCAGAAATTATTAAAATGTATATAAATATTAGATATTTATAATGTGAGGCAATTTGTGTGTGTATGTGTATGTATTTATATATATATTGTTTTCTTCAGTTTTTATATTTTATATATTTCTATCGCTATTTTCTTTCTTCATTCTATTTCAGTAACCGGGATACCCAGTAGGACAGGTTCCCGAACCTTGCTAATTTCATGTACAAAAAGTTCTATCAATAAACTATTTTTTTTTATTTTTTATTTTATTTACCCCAAAGGTCAACCAACCAACCAACCCCAAACTATTAGGATTATAGCCGTGAACATACAAACTAGTGCAAAATAGGACGCTTAGTGTTTAAGATAATTTCCCATGCGGCTCCGGGGGTTGGGCAGATCGGAATTCCAACATTCTTGAGCATTTGCCCCCAGACCTGCCTATCTCACAATGGAACCCAATATCAGAGGAATTCAACGTGTATTTAAATGCAAATGAACTTCCGCGCGTTTAAGATAAATTTGAATAAATTATTATACTAGGTATAGTGTGGAGTCCGGAAAAGTGATATAGGTACTAACCTATTTATACGAAAGGCAGATTGAGCTATAGTCAAAATTACTTCTCTTTTAGTTTTAATTATAAAAAACATTTTAGTTCAGTAATAAAATATAAGATCATTCTTTTTTAAATGCAGCGGAGAAGACAGCTACTTGCATTTATTTTTCGAATAGCCTAGTAGTAAATAGTATAGAAGATCTTAGCAAATTATAGTAAGAGAACTCAATACAGCTAATGTACGTGAACTTTGGGAATGAGTGGTAATAAAATTCGACAAACAATTAGAGTGGTGGCAGCGGGGGTGGGGCCATCAAGGAGCTCATACAATGTCATTTGTCAAACAGCTACGGCTAATTGTGCCTACCTGCCAGCTCTTATCTAAGTAAACGTGACTTGTCTATTAAAGTGACAGAGGAATAAACGGTGGAACAGTGTCTTTAATTTGAATTTAGCTTTAAAAAATAAAACTGGATTTAGAACGAATTCTTTATGTAAATTTTAAAACAGAAATTTTCCAACGTTTATAAAAAAATCGCAAATATAGGTTATTAACGAACATGATTTAACTTATATAAAAAAGTATCGCATTTATCCCGGTCGCGGTGAGGCTGTTTTTTTTTAAACTAGAACAGCTGCAAACCTTTCGAAAGTTTATATAAATAAATAAACGCTATAAATAAGCCGCATAAAGTCTTAAATTGAGTCATTTAATTAAACTGTCAAACAATTATTATTCCAGTTAGAATTGAGTAAGATAATCTTATAATATTAAATAAAAGGAATTCCCTAAAGTGTTGTAATCGTTAATTAACTGAAATAACTGAAAATAATGAACAAACAAAGGAAATTTTGCTTAAAAGTACACTTTCTTTTTATTACTTTGGAAATTCATTTTACACATAATTCACGGTCTTATATTCATGAAGAATTGGCAGGACTAATAGATATAATATACGTTTCAATTCAGTCAAAGCATTGACGTACAAGACATTAAACTAGAATAGAAAACAAACGACAAAACAATGAAATATTGTTTAAAGCGTTCGTAGGACGACAGCTGCTATCTCAAGGGATATATTTTAAATTTAAGTGCAAAGCTTAGCAAACGACGTTTCCATTACTCGTGTCAAGTAGAACACAATTTGCGATGCGGCCGACGTCCCTTAAGCCGCTCAAAAAGTTCAACAAAGGCCCTTGCGAGGAACCCTTAAATATGCGATGAATTTTGAAGTGGGCGCCAAAAGGCAACTGTTTAAAATGTACAAACTTTAATGGAAATCCTCTACTCAACTCGCATATTAAGAAGATAATGGTGGTACATTAGCTGCAGATTTCTTATGTGTTACAGCGATAAAATTATCGTATAAGTAAATTATTATGTTTTCCAAACACATAAAATCAACACACGAAATAAAGATCTGTGGGCTTATCACGAATTTTAGTTTCCTTAGTCAGGCTTTAGAACCGAGTTCGCTTCAAGCGATTTGTATAGAAATTTGAGCAGCGCCACCGCGTGCGGATTTGGAACTACAATATTTTAGATACTTTTTGTTAATTTTCGAACGTCTCGATCTTTCGTTCATTTGATAGATTGCTGGTGCTCGTTAGTCGTTAGTAAAATTCATGATCCCGATTGCTAACGGATCCGTTTTACTTGTGACAGCTCGATTCGAAAGCCAGACTAAATTCGTGATAAGCCCACAGATAAAAATCCTGGGAGCTAGAACTAGCTATGAAAAAAGAAGTGTTGTGGTGGAAGAAGCGCAGGTCTATAATGAATTGTCGATTAGTATAACTAATAATAAAAATATTTCCAAATTTAAATATGAATTGAAGAAACATGTATTGGGTCTCGGTGCCTTGTAAATATTCTAGTATAATACGATATAGTCTATGTACGTTATGTTTAATTGTAAATTTTATATAAGTATCTCAATTAAGTGAATAAATAAATCTATATATATAAAAATAAGTGGCAATTTTCGTTGTAATTTTATAACTCAAGAACGGGCTCACCTATCCAAACCAAATGTTTAGGCTTTGTTCGGACTATTTAGTAGATGGTTTATGTGAAGTTTGCACAAAATCGGTTGAGCGGTTCTTCATTTATTACATTTTTTAATAAATAAATTCAATAAATGACGGATTGTGCTGTCAAATTGAAACTATTTTCAGTGTTGACAGTAATTGAAACTTTTTATGTCATTCATGCTGTTTGATGTATGAATTTGAGGTTCCAATTTTTTTTTTAATATTTCACTTTATACGTAGCGAAGCACGTACCGGACCGCCAGTATCTTATAAATATAAGCAGTAAATATGTGATAATTCTTAATAATTACCTACTCATGGAAATCTCTTGAGCGTGATCGTCGACTAAAACAGATTGCAACTACTAGAAATAGAAATCTATTTTACAAATCGTCATGACATGAGAATCGTTGATCACTCGACAAGGCGAACTACCAATGAAGCGCTAAACTAGATCAAAATGGGTCATCCTCTCGAATGGCGCCTATCTATTTTATATCCAATTCTTGTCTCAGTTAAGTAAGCTTCTGAACCTAGCGATAATTGAAGATCACTGGTAATATTTATTATTTTAAGTGTCTTTTTACGTCGTCTTTTTACCAGACTTTCCTATGTAGAAAAAATATTAAATCTGATACCAAATACCTCTTCATTAAAATAATTAGGTCACGTGCCATATATGACACGTCAAACACGTCGTGCTATACGCACAGATATATGTAAATATACGTTGAACGAGGTAGATATATCCCTACTAATATTATAAATGTGAATGTGAGTTTGTTTGTTACGTTTTCACGCAACAACTACTTAACCGATCATCATGAAACTTTGTACACATATTTTTGGAGGTACTAGAAGTAATATAGGATACTTTTAATTTAAAAAAATGATTTTTACTATAGTTTCCAATTGACTATAGTTTCAGCCGTTTGGAATTTTTCCGTATTTATTTTTTATTTCCGTCTGTCATTTTTATATATTTTTATCATAGTTATCATATTGATTCTATTGAAGTGATCTCTGATACTTATTTAATGACTTAAATGCGAGCGAAGCCGCGGGTAAAAGCTAGTATAGATATAAATAAAATAGGTGCAAGGATTGTTTTTAACAGTACTTACTATGTTTGGGTTCACATATGTTACAAGCATTGTTCAAAAGCGTACCTATACGGCCGAGACCACTATACTAGCTGCAGCTACATAGAAACTATTTGTCAGATCGTTACTCTAGTCGTATATAGGTTGATCGATACGTAGGTATGCATATTATTTATACAAAAAATAAATGACAATCGATATTATATTTAGTTGAACACTTCATATCTATAAATAAATAGTAAAATAAAATAGATTCTTCTTCTCTCCATATAACGCCAAAAAATACGCAGTGTCGCTATATAGAGTTTACGCTGTATATAATTGTAGTGTAAAACATTTCATGACTATAATAAGCCATTACGCCCAAGGCGTATGATGGGAACATAAATAAGACCTGCAACCTGTCAATCAAAATCGTATGTTTGTATTAAGCTTGTAGTTGACATATATGATTAGTCTCAAGTGCTTTCGAAGTGGTGCTGATCTTTCGTTGAAGTGCTATAAAGGGTGGCTCTTTGCTGAAGTGTCACAAGTCACAGCTCACACAGGATTGACGGCAGCCCACGCTTCATATAGGCACTTGCTGCTAATATGACTTATAAACAGGGTTTATGGTTTCATTATTTGTTACTATTACAAAGTTTAAAACTAATAATAATAATAAAACACTTATAGCTAATTAATTTTGTTTAAAATATTGTTAACGCCATTTTACATTACCCGCGCACATATTTATTTAAATAAATCCTTTTCCTATCCTCAAAAACCTAAAAAATGTGCTGTGGTACTTTCTTGTTGTCACTCTGTCAGTGCGCGCGTGTGTGTGCAAGCAAAATTAAAGTCGGGTGACGTTCGCGACTCAGAATAAAAAAACTAATATAGTGCTATCGAAGAAAACTCAGAACTGAACTTTGCATGTGTTGAGATAAGAGCAATTGAACCAGCGACATCAAAACGACGCGCGGGCCTGCCAAGAAAGCATTTTCGGTTCGTGCAGGTAGTTCTATAGTTCTACTACCAATACTTCTTTTCTTAACAAATATATTTGATATAAAATAAATACTTTAAATTCTAAAACGTTTTCTTTTGTTTTTTTATTATTATAATTTTACACGTGCATCGTTTTATAAGACACTAATGCTGCGACTTTATAAGTATAAATAAAAAAATATATATTTTAAATAACACTAATAAAAAACGCACTAAACTACAATTACCGTCTATCAACAATATTTATTATTCGATCACAGATAATGTAAATGTAACCATTTTCTAACTAAATGAGGTACTTCCGTTTAAATAGGTTTTGTCTTGTAGTGTTAGCATCCCCTCGAGTGTAGTGAAACAAATGGGAACCGCACTAAACGCTAAACTTCGATACATTGCTGTTTATTAATCCAATTAAATACATTTGTCTCAATTACACAGTCAATGTATTGCTTTTATAGATGCCTAATATAAATTTGTGATGTTTTAGTAATTTTATGTATTATCTATATTATTCTAAGGTAGCGTTTGTAATTACCAAACTTACATTAAATTAGAATATACGTTATTAGAGTTACATTGATACAAGGACATTTCTGAGATTTCTGGGAGATTAGTTAGGGTCGTTTTCATTTTTATTATTGGTCTTATAAATTTCACAAGATTTTATATGTGAACTAGAGATCAGTATATTTACAAGATAAAAGTGGGATCAATTCATGGGCCGAACTCTAGTCTTACACGGACTTACTAAGGATATACTCCAACAGATAATCGTAGATGTAAAATCCCGAATACACTAAGCTTCATAAACAGAATTTCTTAATGCCCACTGCATTATCATAAATATTTTGTCATCGATTTCTATCCGACTTCCGTCCATAATCCGATTTACGGTAACAAAAAGGGACTTACAAGGTAAAGAGGATATCGACAAATAAGATAAAAGCCCATTTTATTCGAACCAAACTCACGCGAACCATGAATTAAGTGTGATTACGGCTTCCAAAAGAAAGACCTTGTTGACGTATTGTTAAAGGCGAGCAGTGTATGAAATATATAACACGTTCCTTTTTACTAAAATTACTCTAGTAGCATTTCGAATAGTTAAAGATAACAAAAAATTGTAGTAATCAATTATCAACCAGTAGCGTGCCACTGTCTAGTGCTGTGCAATATGTATAGTGCGGTGATATGTTTAATTGAATTATATAGTAATTGATTCTAATAACGTTTATTCAATTAAGAGTGTAATTTTCCAATGTAAATGAAAAATAGCACCAATAATAAAAATATCCAAATTAAGGTTGATTTCACTGAATCCATCCACTACAGTAATTTTTTCAGTATAAACATGTAAGAGTATTTTTTTAACTTCTGGAATAACTTAAAGTTATAAAAGAGGGCACATGTAAAGTAAAAATTATTCATTTGAATAAGAAATATTTTTTTTATGTTTGGAATTTTTGTATGAGGATTTTGTTGTTTTATTTCTGAAAGAAAATATTGTACTTCAAAAATATCTATAACAACCATATATTTAATAATATTAATAGATATTTGACTTCGAGGCTTATTATATGTTTTTTTGTATGCATGTGTGCACTGTGCAGTGTGAACGTAACACACTAGATTTAAGTTAAATATTATAAATATAATATTTCGACAAGAACGATTCGGGTATAATCACAAGCTTAAATAATTTCAAACTAACTGACAAATATCGAGCTCCAAAACAGTACATATTTTTGAAACAATTTATAATTGCCTGACTGATATAAAACTAATTTTTCAGTTTCATCGAGACTGAGTTATTTTAAACTCTAAGTTGTCATTTGTTTTAAAGTTTAAAAAATCCTCTCGACGATTTTAAACTCTATCATTGTTAAGATTAATGGGTTTTCCTTGCTTATTTATTTTTTTATTTATAAGTGTAATCAAATCGAAGCTAAAGATTGTAACACACTAGATTTAGTTAACAATTAGTAAGAGAACACACATTGTTCCCAATTACAAATTAATGTTTGTTCAAACGTACCATTAGATGGCGTTAGTGTAGTTTAACAACGTCAGAGCATTTGGCCACGGCAATTATATATAAGGATTTTTAATGTGAAAAATAAAGTGTGATTCGACACGGTGTATCTATAAGTGTTTTTATTCGCTGCCTTGCGTTGTCACGACGTTCTATAGTTTTACTATTAGTTCTATGAAGCAGAACAAGTATCAGGGGGGCTACTCAGGCATATCAGAAGTTTCGTGATACGGCCGTCACTTCTATAGTTTATGTGAATTTTGACACATAAGCCCGTAAAAAGTCCTGTCAAATGTCCGTAAAATAAGCATTGTGTGGCCTATCCGTCGTGACGTCGCTGTTGAATCCATAATTTCGTGAATGATTACGTAAGTGTTCCTGAGTAGGAAACGTCCGTATTTTCGTCCGAAGTGCGCCTGAGTAGCCCTCCAGACTCTAATGCATTATAAATGATGCGAGGTTGATGTGACATCGAAGCTATTTCCATCGGCGAAACACATTTATGCGGCCGCGTTTTGCCGCCAACACGCTGCACCAACATTATAGCCCGGCTCGTTAGCCCCCTGCTAATTGCGCTCCAGCTCCAATTAGCAACGAGTAATGTCTTCGTGGACGTTTAAAAACTTCCCAAACATAAACAGCACATAGTTTTCTAATAGTAGTTTTTTGGGAAATAGACCGTCTACTTCTACTTCTATAAAGCTGGTATATAAGTCTGATTTCTATATTTGTAACGAATAACAAGACCAAGTTAACAAATAAAAAGTATTTTAATTTAATATTGTACAAACCAATTTCAGTGTAAAATTACAGCTATAAAAATACAGTGTACAATCTAAAACAAACATCTTGAAAGCTTTTAAAATTGCACAAGTATTATTGTTATTAAAAGAAAGCAATTTAATCAAGAATGCCTCCGGTAGCTTTCACAGACATAGTAGAATAATAACTATAAAAGCGTTGGATTGAGAAGTCGGTCGTGCGGTAGACTTTGTTAGTTCAATTCCGTCACAATACAATTACGCCACAAATGTATGCCATTTATACCTTAATTTTCGCCACATATAATTTTGTCACAATTGTTATCTATAATGTGACGTTTTTAGTCTAACCACCACATTTTTTCATAATACCATTTCTTTTATGGATTCCAATGAAATTTCAATTGCATCAAGATTATTTCAGATGAAGACGTATTTTTTTTCTATATAAAAATTGTGTGTCGAAATACACAGTGACTAAATTAGTGTGTCAAAATTACAACAACCCAAGTAGGACTAATCTAATAAGGCGGATGTGTTTATTTAAAAAGGTATAGTTTTATTACTTGCAAACAAAATGGTTTGTTTGCAAGTAATAAATGTAATTAAATTTTATTTTAATATTATATTATTATTATTGTGCTATATGATTATATTATATAGTCTCTTTATAGGAGATTTATTTCAAAGCATTACGATACCGATTTTAACGTTAGAAAAATAACAAATAAAAAATATGAACAATTATTTTCTTTACATATACCTATCGTAATAATGTAAAACATGGGCATCTGAGAAGCATAGCAATGGATCATTAAACATTTCTGTTCTGGTGATGCGTGTATGTTTTATTTTTGTCTCTCAAAGGTTAAATGTATTTACAAAAGCACAAACATATATATATATATATATATATATATATATATAACTGTAACTATTATTATTGCATAACATTTTAATTGACAATGCATCCTGCGGTTATTAAGATGCAATATTTAATGGACTTGGACTCGAATGTTAAAATAGTGTAGTTGCAGTTAAACAATAATAAAAACAAAAATAAAATAGATTATTTGTTTCATAAAAATAGCAAAGGCCCCTGTACTAGGTTCAAATACCTGTATTTCTGGGTGCCCCGGTTACCGAACTAGATGTATGAAATAAACAATAAACAACTATCTATATACAGGGTGTCCCAAAACTCAACGATAAGCCGGCACCAGTGGGTGGACCCGCTCTTCACTGCTCGAGGAAAAATAAGAAAAAAAAAATATCTCAATTTTTTTTGAAAATATTAAGTAAATTTTGAAATCCTTCGAAAATTGACACCCTATATGATATTTTCAAAACCACGACCACAAATTTACAAATATTTCAGATTTTTTTTTTTTTTGTATCGGCAACCTAAGTAGTACTGCTATCCATTATAATCCTTACAAATTTCAGAATGCCTGTAGTTTTTACACAAAAATATAAATTTCTGTATTACTGGGTACCCCAGTTACCGAACTAGATGTATGAAATAAACAACAATGGAATATATACAACTATCAGAACATATTTAGAATCTAATACAACTCAAATTAGACTATTTAAATATTATTGAAGCTATTATCTACTTTGACATAGTACTTACCATATGACCGCACTCCGCCTGGTGTTAAACCAGAGTGCGGTTTATAAACGGACGCAACTGCTGCCGCAAAGTTAGACATAGCAGTCACGACCGCTATGCCGGCTTAGTGAGATGTGTTTGAAGGTATGGGATATATTGCAGGATAAAGGAATGGCGTAATACAATTTAGTGGAAGAGCTGCCTAAACATTTTTTTCCGCTACGATATATATAAACATTAAATAATACATAAATATAAAAAAAAACAAATAAGTTAAGTAGATAACTACTAAAACTCATTTTTACGCATAAAAAAGCCAATGAAAACTCACCTTTTTCAACTAAAATGGGGTAAGCTTAAGAAACAAACAGTGATGACCTCGACGCGCTCGGGTGAATGAAACTGAACAGGATTTAGGTCACGAATTTCTACTCCATATTTATTACAACGATTTAGACGTAGACATAAAGAACTGGGTTTTATGGGTCGAACATAAAATCTTCGATTACGTAAAGCGATTAGATATTAAGCTCAGACCATATATGCGCGTGTTTTGCGTGACGTACGCGTTCTGATGCATCATACCATACTATGAAGGCAGATTTATAGTCTATCTATCCACGCTACTATGGTTTACATGGGATCCTAAGTATGGGAAAACAGGATTGGCATCAAGTCAGCTCTGACAGATAGATAACAGGGCAAAAAGGGTTCCAAGTTCTTATTAAATTCCTGAAACATTATTTTCACGACTTCCTTGCCAAACTACAATGACATGCGTGCATCTGTTATTTTTTCTGATCATTTCATTAATAATAATAGTAATAAATAATTAATTTAGCTGTATATTAAAACAATTGCTAGTGTATTTTGTACTTCTCTTCACAGTCTTAATAATTGCGGAATAATAATATTTATTATAATTTAGTGAATTATACGATATTAAATCAGGGCTGCTTTTTCAAAAACGAGTAATTATAAGTTTAAATGCCAATCGAATCGTCCGCCCTTAACTTACTTTTTGAAATGTAATATGAAATTATTGGAAGGCAGATTCCCAGTGGAAATGATGGGAAGACTTTAACAACTATATTTTCTATGTTTTCAAGATTAAAGCCTCGATGAAATGGAAAATTGGCTTGATTGATTCAGCCACTAGAGATCGAAGAAATTGAAGCGAGGACCAAACAAGTTAGACGGTAGAGGTTTCTTAAATTTACTGAAGGAATTGTTTGATGTTTATTTATTAATGCAATTTATGGTATATAGTATAAAGCATTCATTACATAATATGTTATCTTTGGTTGATGTTTTTTATATCTTATTAATACTAGATTGCCGAAGAAGTCATTTTGACTGCTTTTTGATTTCAATTAGAAAGACAACTATGTATATAATGACAGAATTTTGTGACTTTTTGTACAACATGTAAATGCGTTTATTGCTAATAGTAGTTACATCCCCCACCTTCATTTCCGGTATATACATATGCGTTATACCTAGATATAGGTATATAAATACTAAATTTCGGTCTTTCTAGTGTTAAATATCTTCATTTTAAGCTGCTCTTGTCTCTCAAGCCGGCATAATGGAAGTTATTGTCATCTACAGCCGTTTCCCTATGGCTATTAGATTAAATGCGCTCACATTAAAATTCATGAAAAATTAAGACAAGAGTGAGCTAATGAAATTATTCATTTGCTAAAAAATTTTTGATAGAACTTAAAAAAAATTCTAAAAAACATAATCACGGAGAGTGTCGTTAAGAGATGGAAAGAAGCCTATTTTCTTTTTCAAGTCCCCGGAGCTTGTAACCGGAAATATAATTTATTTCCATAATGAAGGGAAAATTAAAACTGAAATGTTTCGTTTTCTTATTATCTCTTTTTTTAGATGTTTTTTCTTTCGTTTTATCTCATTCCTAAAATCCCTTTTACCAATGAAATTTATTTATTTCAAATCATTAAAGATGAGACGGTTTCTAAAGACGTGTTTCTTCTTATAAGATAAATTCTAATACATATTTTTTTTTGTATGTTTTTCTTTATAATAACATTTTTATTTGTACAACCGACTTTTAATTCAAGCTTTTGTTTTCAATATGTTATTTAGCAATGACTTTTCATTTCTTTATTATTATTATTACAAGAAACTGCTAAATAGTTATGAAAAATCTGATATTATAATAGTAAATACTTAAAAATATTCGCATGACATAAATTTGAAATAAAATCAAAATTAATATAAGCGACACAAAAACATATCAACTAATTAAAATGAAGCTGTGCTAATTAATTACGTATAAGCTTTTCAAAAAGCTGACGTTTCACGTAAATACTTGTCTGTTGCTGAAGGGAGAGATACGTTTAATTTTAAATATTTTTTTTGTATAATTTTCCCGCGGCTTTTTGTGCGTTTCTAGTGATTTATGAGCCGAATCTTTTAGTCGTAAATCAAAAACGCCTGCGCCCCCAGAACGCGCGGTTCCGTAACTTTGAAACAATCGTATGACACAGCCATTGTTCCGTTAGCAATGGCCACTTGATTGTCTCTCCAATAAAGATTTATTGTTTAGATTTTATTACCCTTTTTTGCATTTAATGGCATTTATTAGCTTTTATTCCCTCCTCCTGCTCAATTGAGAATAGCTCTAATGTCGAAGTTAATATATTAAGCGGTTAATAAGATGAGCCGATAGAATTAGGTTTTGGTAATTGTTTTTATATGAGTATCCTAAGCAGTAGACTGGTATAACAAAATTCACATAAGTATTATATATATGTACATACTATATCCCTACTAATATCATAAATGTGAATGTAAGTTTGTTTGTTACGTTTTCACGCAACAACTACTTAACCGATCATCATGAAACTTTGTACAAATATTTTTGAAGGTACTGGAAGTAATATAGGATACTTTTTATTAAAAAAATATCTTATGTTTTACTATAGTTTCCAACTGACTATAATTTCAGCTGTTTGGAATCACATTGATCCATTTCTATTGAAATGATCTCTGATACTTATTTAATGACTTAAATGAGAGCAAACCCGCGGGTAATAGCTAGTATATAATAAAGAAAAAAAGAAATTCTAAACTAAAAGATATATGCGGTCTGATTGCCTTCAACAGGCGGCCTTTCTGGTGTAGTGATTAGCACGCTGATCTGTTACGTAGAGGTCCAGTGTTCGATGCCCAATCGATACTAATATTTATTTATGCATATATTAATCTAAATAAAAATATTTATTTTAATTTTAAATCAGTCGTTTTAATAGTGTGGTTGGTGGTTAAAAGGTAGTGAAAAATAAAATTGTTAAAAAAATTATGTTCGCAAATAACTAGCATCTCAATTGTAGATATTTGTTTTTGGTCTTTAGGTGGTTTATATTATGTTTGAAGTCAGCGAGTATGTCAATGAACGAAAATAATAAATAAATTAACGTCTTACTATCAAAAGTAAACCACAAAGTATGAATTTGTAAAGTAGCGTAATAAAAACTGAGGAACAGTGGTACAGATTGAAGATTTAAGGAAAAATGGAAGTGGTTTAAGACATCTTCGTGCCCCAATGCTGTCTCAGAGGATTGACGAATTTTCCATGAAAAAGTCTCTCATTTCATATTATAATTGGAGTACCGTGGATTTTTCAACCTAAGGGGCTGTACCATTGTCGCTTGTTTATGATATGATTGTGGTAATCTTGTCCTATGATGAAATAAAAAACAAAACAAAACACGCGTGTCCATGAATTGCGCGCTTAGATCCTTTGAAATAACACCATCAAATCAGGCTATAACAAGCGGTCATAGTAAACCTCAATAAAAAGGAACGACGCTGACAAGAATTAACATGCGGATTAGACGTACCTAATTTGCAAACATTTAAAATGGCATACGCTGATCTTTGTAATGTTTACCTGTAACAAACAAATAAGTAAATATTAAGCTTTTTTTCAATAGATCGCCTGATGTTTAGTGGTCATAAGCGGAGTCAATTGTAACCAGAAACAAATGACTGTAGATAACAGTATGGTTCTCCGTCAATAGTAAAGAGTGTAATAAAACATCTATATTATAATAATGAACAATAAAGTTAATTAGTATCTCGAGTAGGTAATAACCGTCGCGAGTAGACGGCTCATCTCTCTCAGTACAATAATATCCTTCATCTTATACTTCATTTAACATAATGTACTAAAGCACCGACATCGCAGTGTCATTTGCATAACTTTATAAAAAAATATTTTTAGCAAACAAAGTTGCATCTTCAGTAAACTATAAATTTAAATAAAAATAGCAAGGACCCCTGTACTAGGTTCGAAAACATGTGCTACTGGGTACTCCAGTTACCGAACTAGACGTATGAGATTCAACAATATATAAACAACTAGTAGAATATATATAACTATCAGAATAAATACACCTATCAAAATATATCTAAAATCTAACACAACTCAAATTAATTGACAGTTAAGCGTTCTAAACTTTTCTATTTTTAATTAAATTTATTTATTAATTAATTTTTTAATTAAATTGTGGTTAGTATACCGTTGTGATTAAATACGAAGTACAAAAACGTTCGACTAAATCACTCGGTACATCCACCACTTCGTTGATCACCCAGAGTCATAATCGGAACTGCATTGTTATTAACCGATAACAATCCAGCTTTTTTAGAGTATCCTAGCCATATTACCACAACACGTCTAATGTTAAGCTAGAGTGCAACTAATGCAATCAGATTGCACCTTTTAAGACCGATAAGTTATTAAAAACAAGAATTTTATAAATAATGTTGTAACAGGCGAAGTAAACAATAAATTATAAGCGTAAAAGTAATTTTGTTTACAGACTTCGTTTAAAAGTTTGTGCAGTCATTTTTATTGTTTGGAAGTCTGTACGAATAACAGGAAAAGTGGAAAGCGTGAGTGAATCTTCTTTGTAAAATTATGTACTGCGTTTGAAGGAAAAAACACACTTTTGCCCCCAACACTAAACAAAGGTTTTTCATACAAAATTTGCTTTTTGAACTTTATATAAACATCTTTTACATGTAACTTTATTTTAGCTTTTTATTTATGTTTGCTATATGTTGTAGGTATGTAAAGCTGTTTTTCGGTGAAAATAAAATAAAATATAAAACTAGATAGTAAAATGAACGACCAAAATATTGATACAGAGAGAAATATTAACAAATAAACGAATGAAAAGCTCAAAAAATTGTCAAAATTATTTAACGTAAATGCTAACATACAAATTTATAATATATATTTTTTAAATTTGAAAAATTATGTTTGGGAAAAGTTTATTGGTTATTTATGCTGACTTAAAAATACAAATGTACTTCTGATAGATTTTGATGAAGTGTAGTACTACTCGGAGATTTATTAATTAATTAATTATCACTATATAATAAAATTTAATTTAATTTCAAATATAATAAATAGCTTATATATTGCAATAGAATTCTTTAAATATAAAAATTAAATTTAACAAAAAAACACATAAATTCAACACACGAAATAAAGATCAGATAAAAATCCTGGGAGCTAGAACTAGCTATGGAAAAAGAAGTGTTATGGTGGAAGGAGCGCAGTTCTATAATGAATTACCAATTAACATAACTAAGATAATAAAAATATAATTAAATTTAAATGTGAATTTAAAAAAAATATATAACATATATTCTACGTACGTTATGTTTATTTATAATTATTTTTGTCTCAATTAAGTGAATTTCTGTAGTTCTTTTTGAGGAAATAAATGTCTTAAACCTAAACCTAAATGACTTTCTGTTAGATACTATAGTGGCTTATTTATTTATCTAAATAGGTACTATTAACACTAGGTTTACGGGACACGTCAATTTGACGCATTTTGACTTTTATCAGAGAATTACCAAAAACTGTTTAAATTTTTATTTTATCTCTTTGTATGACTTTTATTCATTGATCGAGGGAAATATATATTGAAGTCCATTTTCTTTAAAAGTGTTGAATTACTGAACTTGTCTATATGGTATACCTATCTCTACGATATGCGTCAAATTGACGCGTTTTAGTAGAAGTAGGTATATAGAAAACGTCCGTAAACCTAGTGTTAAATAAAGCAATACTCAAATACAAAGGCGATAAATCACGACAGCTACTTCACCCAGTCTGCATTATTCTTGTTTGGCTTGCTTAGATAATTTGATAGTCAACTGTTCTCACTACTTATCGTCTACCCACAAAGCCCTAATTTACGAGCGACCTGTCCCAGACTCGGTCAGTAATCCCGAGTAATATTTCCCGGGATTACAAACAGGGATTCATTTTTTTCTTTACTTTACCGTTGATGCAATGTTTATTTGTGTTTGTATTGGTCTTTCTTATGCTTTTGTTTATAGGGTAAAGTCGAGATAGGCACCCCGTTTTCATAAACTAAATTCAATAAAAAACAAATACAATTTTGTCAGTTTTAAACTAGCTATATTTATGGTAGTTATTCACTGTCAGTCAATAAATGTAAAATTAGGTGGCTCTTTCAAAACGTGGGACATCTATCTCGGCTTTTACCCTATTTATGACTTTCTAGTATTTTTAAATCAAATTTCATGAACCAGATGAATTTGCTCTGTCTATTTGAAGTATCGTTTTTGTATCGTTCCTAGTAGCCCAGCATATGACCACACTACGCCTGATGTTAAGCTAAAGTGCAGTCCATGAGCATAGACAACAGCATAGACATGCTGGCTTGAGGAGACGAGTGTACTCTGTCCAAATTAACAGGGCACACTCCTCTCGTTATCCCGGCTAATTCCAAGCTGATCAAGAAACGCGACTAGGCACATGCGATCGTCATATTACAGGCAAGTATAATTAACGTACAATTCGAATCGAAGGTTAGGGACTGCTACCTATGTTCATTTATAATATCAACGGGTTTATGAAATATGAATGGTGCACTATTATATTTTATTTGTGTGTGTGTTAAAAAGTTTGTTTCCCTTTGTGACAAAAGGTTTTTTTTGTGCTCGTAAAAAACATCTGCAGTTTGTGATTTATAAAAATGTTCGGGGATTACGCAAATTAGCCAGTTGTGGCGGTGAAGAAAAAAATAGGGAATAATAATGAAAAGGGAGATTTTGAGAAAAGAGACAATTTGTAGGTGCTGATAAATTATACTTCTCTAATGACCGGATTTAAGATAATATTTTACATCGGAATAAATGTATTTACAACCGAATAAAATCACATACAATTATGTTTAACCATTATAGATGTAAATTGGAAATATTCATTTGTTATTATTTTTAATGAAAACACAATACAATTTAATATAAAAACAAATGATAATAAATTCAATTTGTTTAATTACGTCGTACGTGTATGTGATACAGTCTGGTAATTCATTTCGTTTGAATTGTCTTCTCTAGTAAATGTAAATCAATGGCTAAAATAATTATATTCTATACAAAATACAGAAGCCGAGGACGTCACGTTACAATAGAAACTTATACAACATAAAGGATGAGAAAATTGTTTAATTAAATTCGAAGTAAGACACAAATAACTCATCTGACACGAAAACGAAACGTAATTACGGAACGATATGTACATTGTACACCTGCGTCTTAATGTTAATTTATAATTAGGAGTTTCAAATAAATTTTGTATGCTAAAAATAAATTTAACGTTTATTGTATCAAGTCCTCTCTTAGACGTGTATATTGAGATAAAAAACAATTGAGTGCACATTTTGTACTAACAGAGCTTCGGTAACTCTTACAAGATATCTTCTACATATATAAATAATTTGATAAAACTATACATGCATATAGCTGCTAAAATTTATATTTACTAGCTTTTACCCGCGGCTACGCTCGCATTTAAGTCATTAAATAAGCATCAGAGATCATTCAATAGAAATGAATCAATATGATTCCAAAAACCTGAAACTATAGTCAGTTGGAAACTATAGTAAAAAATAATATCTAGTACCTCCAAAAATATGTGTACAAAGTTTCATGATGATCGGTTAAGTAGTTGTTGCGTGAAAACGTAACAAACTCACATTCACATTTATAATACTTATTAGTAGGGATACAGAAAATTAATTCGATAAAGAAATTCTATGTTTATTTATAATTCATATCAAAAACTTAATAATTATTTTTAAAAGTCAATCTTTTGAAATAGCTGGACCTAATATTGTTCAATATATCAAGTAATGGCGTCCATCAAGTGTCCTAAAAAAGGCAATTTATTCTGATTTCACTTGTAGAAAAAACCTTCGCTTCGAAATATTGCGAATTTGAATAAAATAATAGTTTTCCAAATTTCTTTCCCGCCATATTGCAGGAGGCATGAAGGGAATCCCAAATAAAAGGGATCGGGTCGTTTCAATGACCCTTTGATATGAAACCTTACTGTTGGGTCAGTTTCGTACGGCTCGAATGAATCGACTTAGAAATCACGACTTGCTCATGGGTAAATATTTAAGATGAAACGGCATTCCTCGAAATTGGCTATAGTAAATGTTTTGTCAGCCAAGAAAGGTTTGTAATCTGTCTTATTTGGTATACAATTCTGAAGATATACATATGTACCATTATATTCGTATTAATGTTATATTACGTATACTTTCAAAGGCATTTTAAAGAGTAGTACAAATGTATTTTTGAAATTCAAGTTAACAGAAGAGAATTAGAACAGATATGTATTAAATATTTAAAATTTTGTTTTTATTACATGCGAATGCGAAATTTCATGGTTTCTTGATATTTTCACTTCAATCCTTGAAAATTAAAAGCTTTTCAATACAAATAAAATATATTAAATACAAGTCAAGGAAAACGCAACACCCGATATCACTTTCAGTGATTGAAATACGAAAGTTTACGAAAAAAATTCGAGAGTAAATTATAAAAATTAAAAACATAAATCTCGTCAATTTTGCGCATGAAAATATGGTCGTAGAGAAACTTGGCACAGGCTCATCTCACCACGGCGATAATTTTAACGTACAAATTTAAATTAAAATCCTAGAGAAATATTAATGTCATTTGTAATGTTACGTGTTCTAAATTCAGGTGAAATTCAAGCGCCATTATGTCAAGTACCAGGGTGACGTACAACCTGTACGTGGTTCGATAACTTTCTGTATTTATTCGAATCTGTGAACGCTTTGAAATGATCTAGGTCTTTGTTCTAATTACTATTTTATTGTACTAGTTTTAATTTGTGATGAAAATGTATGGAGTAACTCTTCAAATGTACCGTTAATATATAATAGTTTAACAACGTCAGAGCGTTTGGTCATGACCATTATATATAAGGTTTTTTAATGTGAAAAATATAGTGTAGTTTTATTTGCTGCCTTGTATAACATCGTGCGACGTTTTTAGGACTTGTACAATGTACAGTAACTGAGTACCGAATTTCATATAATTTTGACAAGTTGACCAAATTTCGAAATTGTCTACAGTAATACCCCGCTTTATGCGACCTCGTTATGCGCGGCTTCACTATAACGCGAAAGAGTGCGTATAAACATAATGTAGTCATCAACTTCTCTATGGTCGCGGGAATTTCAGTTAACGCGATTTTTTCCGGAACGTATCCCTCGCGTAAAGCGGGGCATTACTGTATTTAAAAACAAAAAATATTTAACATGAAATTATCTAGCTTTTAATTGTTAGTATATCAACCATACTAATTCATTTATCACTAGCCGCTTAGTGCTAAAAACTTGCGGAGTATGCAGACGAGTTCCAATTTGCAAATTGTTAAATCCGGGTTTATTACCGAAGGTATTTTAGGCTAATTAGAATTGAATAGCCGCATCCAGTACCTCTACTTATCTCATTTTAACGTGCTGTAATGATATGTATATAAATATATGCATGATTAATTAATGAGTTAACTTCAATCTTTGTTAGTTTATCCAAAATCTAAAGTCCACAAGTTTCTTCGTAACTTACTGAACAATAGATTTATGTTCGGCTGCTAACGGTATTGAGTTGTAGTTATTACAGAATAATATAAGAAACTACGTTATCCTTAAAATCAATTCGATTTTAAATTGAAAATTGTTTAATCTAAATCACAGACAATGTACACAAGATAATTAAATGTTATTCTATCATTAATTAGAAATATATATATTGATTTATAGTCTTATTCATTTTTAACAGATCGCAATGTTGTTCATTTCACACACATTATATTTATTTAGGCAAATTGGAAATCGAATTTAAATCGAATTTAAAATCAATTTAATTTTCAAGAGTAACCCATTTTGGTAGTTTTAACCAAGTTAAACAAAGTTTGGAAAGGTCGAACCGGACAGAGTGGACTCAGGATTAATATGTAAAGGTCAGTACAATCTCCCAGTAGCTTTGAGGTCAGGTGGGTTTCAATACATTTCCTTATTAAACTTTTACAATGGACCTTTAATTTTATGCTCACAAAACCCTATTTAACCCCAATCTAATTATTGTTATCGCGATATACTCCACTACAATACTAATTATATTCATGAGGTATGCTAAATGGGAAAAATTAGAGGAAAATTGTGACAATGAAACTAAGTACAATTGTTCGTACATTACAATTTTTTTGTTGGTAAAACAAATCACTAGTCCTGATCAGCTCTATCCAGACTGGACGTCTGCATCTGTAGAACTCAGGTTCGCAATGTGAAATTCTTTTGTTAATAAAAGAAACGAATTTAATATAAAATTTAGTAAAACTGTGAATTTTCTAAAGACATTTGGTTCAGTTGAAACATAAAAGCGCTGATGCGAGAAGACATTTTCAGAAGTCGCTCGTAACAGCCGCCGGTCATTTGGCTCCTTTACAACTACGTATTTTGTATACTATAGGTATATGTATATAGTTAAAACATTGAATATCGTGCGAATATTTTGCACGTCATATTATAGAGAAAATGAGCGAATATGGTATTTGATTTTGGTTTTGACAGAAACATGAAGATAGAGTGAAAAGGTCTGATTGAGACAGTGAAATATCAATTGTACGATATGACTGTCGGCAATAGATGGGAACGGTCTGAATGTTTTTTGGTGTACGTTTTCTTCAACAGTTTTTATACCTACTTCATTAATATATTTAATAATAATAATAATAAGAGAACATTTTTCGTAATTTTGCTAAAAGCAGCTCCTCCATTAAAACCCGTATAAGTATCAATCACATAGAAAATAAACCCAAGTTGACACATATACAAATAACCTAGTCATCAATACCAAAGAATAATATGGAATAAGGAAAAAAGGAGTGATTTTGTTAAGGATATGAAATATGAAAGAGCTGACGTAGAGAAAACACTCGCCTTTTCATCCGGGTTCGTTCTCTTTTTTTTCTTTTTCCTCTCATAAAAGGGTTATTCTAACTTCATTAGCAATAAATATGCCACAATTACAACCGCCATTATTGAAATGTTTATACATTAAAACAGTACAACTGGAATAATTTTTATGGTGGAGATCGCTTCTCTATGCCGGCTAAGTCATCAGGAGAATTAGAAAACAAAAACATGTGACGAATTTGACACAAAATTCAGTGGCAAATAGTAATCATGACGAATCAAAAACACGCTTTTTTAGATATTATCTAACCAGCCCTTATACGACGGAGGCATTATCTTTAGTCCGTCGTAACAGGGGTCCAAGGTACGGGCTTAATCGTCTTTTTGACAACGACAACGCTGACCTAAGCTGAAGAAACGTTTATTCGTATATAACTTAATACGATCTGATTTGATAAACATAACATTCACACGTATTTATAGAGTCTAATTCGACACATATTAGCCTAAATATGCCTATAAAGAATTGAATTTTTATATCCCCATAGAAATAGTTACATTTATTTTTATTAGATCCATTTAAAATATATACACAAGCGATGCGAATTTTTGTATCAAGAGAAATATGAAATTAACATATCAAAGCTTATAATAGGAGGTTCCCCGGTTGAGATTTACATTTCAAAAAGGCATCAAGGTGATTTAGGGAATTTGAATTCCCGGAAGGTGGGGGTCTACTGTTATAGGGTTGGTAAGAAGATATTTTGTTAAAGGTTCAGGGACTAAGTAAAGGCTTCGAATATAATTAATAATGAGATATTAACATTATTAATATTATATTAAAGTTTAGGTTTATATTATCGCTAATTCATTCTTATTGGAAATAAATTAAAGCTTCTGTAAAAATCAAATCAAAAAAAATTCAAGTGTTTAATTTGTTGCCGAGATAGATTTCTATTGATAAGGCGATAGTAATTAAGGGAACAAAAAGGGTCTTGGGATTCCTTCAAAGTTGATGAGGACATCATTCAGGTCTCCTCCCCGCGGAGATCTCCATTTACAAAATACTTAACGCTATTTCTCCGAAAATCTATTTTCAACTGAAGCATATAAATTACTGAAAAAAGGGTTCAACTATCAGCAGGGCGTAATTGATTTTTTTAGGTAATTTAGGATACTATTTTGTTGAATTACTATTAGGTATTAAAAATTAAGTTTTGTGTATGACATGACTTCGTGTTTTGGAATATAACAAGAACAGTATTTCTCATGATTTGGACGATGCAATGTGTACCCAGGATTTTAAACTGATTCAGCGAAGGCTACTATAAATCCTATTAAATAAAATATCCATAGTTTAAATTAACACTTAAAATGTAATGTAAAAAGCAATCTTATTAAATATACTATCTCAACCTATCCCTGACAGAAACAAATGACAATAAACTAGAAATGTATCTAAATAAACATACGTATTTGCCCATGAAACACAAGACAAACCGTATTGGCATCGGGATATGTTTTACGAATGGGAGTTCCGGCATATACCACCTGGGATACGTTTCCATTAGCTATTGTAATACGAGAAATAACAGTTCAAAATAGTGACAAGAATAGAAAGAGTAGAGTAAAGTGGTTCATACGTGAAGGATTTGGTCTAGTAAAAACATTGAGTGACATAAGTCTCTGTCTACTCCGAAGTGATATGAGAGTGTAAGTTGATTGAATAACAATGCGTATAACGTAAAAAAGTCGTGAAGTAAATGACAATGGAAACATACAATTTGCGTTGCAAGATTTCTTTTACCTTCAAGATATATTTTTGCTGATCTAAAAATTGTTACTGTAATGGAAAACAAACAGCTTACGGCTTAAAGTACACAGCGTTGTGTTTTTTCTATAAACAGCGCGTGGAACAACTCAAAAGGGGTGCTATTTGGTTTGCATTCGCAGGACATATTTTTAATGAGATTTTTATTGAATTTTCCATACAAATATTAAAACAATGGTATAACGGTAGATATAAACTATATCTTATCTATAACGAACTGTTTGATAAGCTGTAGAAATATAAAATATATATTATTACATTTATTATTTAATTACTAGTTTGATCTCTTAACAGGATGTCACATTGACAAATAATTCATTATTTTGACATTCTAGTATTTATTATTATAATGGGGCATTATTTTATATATATTTATGTATACATTTCAGTTTCTGTTCACAATTGCTCCTTGACTATAAGAAATAAGTTTCAGTAATAAGATCGCAAATTGCGCTGAGTTTTTGTTTATTTGGCGCTCTTTTGTTTTTTGGGATTTGGGATTTATTATTAATATTGTTTATTTCTCTTACCGTTTCAAATCCCTGCTCGTACAATACTAATTCGCGATACTAATTAATTATTTATTTATTAGGAATTTAAATAACAAAAAGGAAAGAAAAGCGGCTTCATTAATTTAATAAAAAGAAGCCGGCGATGGTTCTTAAATCAAAAATATTCAACGCTATTTTACCTTAACGGGCACAAAAAATTACCTCTTATTTTTTCTATCGGCAATTTTTTTCATTGTTAAGGAAATTGAATTTGAATTCATCGCGTTATGAAGGCATTCCAGAGCCTTTATTTCGTTATTTTATTCAGTACCCTTTTGTTATCGAAATGTTCAGTTGGATTTCAGAATTGGGAAGTAGTAATTTAACTTTTTTTCTTCTTATTGTGTTACGTTCCCCTCCCTCTATTGTATTTATGAAAGTTGGAAAATTTTGAAATATTAACAATTTTTCTCTCGATGCTTCTGTCTGGAATGTTTCAACTGTACAGTTTTTGTATATGTTTTTTGTCTAATAACGATTATAAAGCATGTTTTATAAAGTTAGGTATTATTTTAGCCCGTCTTTAGGGATATTAACCAACTAATCTAGACACATCTCATGTTAACTTAATTCGAAGCGATGACTCGTAGATGCATATATTTCTTTCGCAATAAAAACATACTGTGTATTGCTATATTATACATAATATACCAGATTAGAATACTCTGTACAGTGCAGGACAAGATCCTAAACACCCACTATACTATATACTATGACTCACTACGTCATTACAATAAACTTCCAGGAAATTTAGTCAATACAAGTACCTGAATTTTGCAAAGAATGACACAACACACGTTGGTGTTAGGCCATAGATTATGATCAGTTGTTTGGATGTAATGGAGGCCTTTGTTTGTATGAAATATTCATGTAATTCCCATTTTATATTCCACTGAATCCGTACCATGTTACAAAAGATAATACTTTGATGTTACAATGAACAAGTGTACTGATTTTTTTTCGAATTATATTTCCCACATTTCGTTTTGTTATAAATCATTATATATTTATCCTTTGATTGATTTATGATATCTTCGATTGTTTCCATGACATAAAAAGAAACGATAAAAATGAGCGCGACCACACACAACCCGTACCCTAATTGATATAGCGTTCACTTAAAAACAAAATAGACTTCTGTTGTTGGCGCTAGGCAGTTGTTTTGAGTTCGATTCCTAGTCCAAACATATATTTATTTATAAATTATAAATATGATATTATGTAACATAAAGAAGTTCGAAGATAACTGTTCGTATATGAGTTGAGGGAATTATAAGTTTATGTACACATATGCGTTTATTGTAATTAATTAAAAATTAATTACATCGCTATACACTTGTAAATAAATAATTATTACACCTAAAACAAAGACAACATCAAAGACAAACTTAATTTCGTCTGGACTTGTGTTGCATCTATTGACAATGTAATTGAATTAGGATAGGGGACGTGTAAACATCTTGTATGCGCCTGCATTTGTGTGAAACTGGACAGATGTTTTACAGTAAGTAACAATGGCAAACGTAGCAAGTTACTTTGATGAGGGTGAGATTAAATTGTATATTTACAGTTGAAGACGTCGGGTAATAGCACCTGCATTTCGGTGTGTGATTCACTATCCGTTTAACATGTGGTCCATATAATAAGATCTGCAAGCAGTTGGCACATCCACTATGTTGATCTGATGAGATAGTTGCAGTTATCTGCTTACGAATTAGTGTAGTCATATGCCAGCCATATAGAAACAAATGCCAGACTTTATTGTAGATGTACTTAACTATTTTCATGCTAATCTCGAAACTAAAAAGTCAATTGCAAAATGGGATTCTAATATTTTACATGAAATGAAATGAAATGAAAATCGTTTATTAGCATAGGCACTAAACGCGTGCGCTTGCTCATCGTTAGAATCTATAATGGTTTCGGAAAAGCGTATGACGAGAAGAAGACCACAAGAAACTCGCCAATCGTAGCCTGTACATAAAATAATTAACAAAAAAAAAAAGAATTTTCATTCAGAAAAAAAGTAAATAACAATTCATAAGTCACATTATTCTCAATAATACATAATTCAGAAGAATTAAAAATTAATAAATTACTTTTACAGTTAATAAATTACTTTTAAACGCCGTATTTTCATTTATAAAATATTGATGTTTAACGTGCAACCTCAACAAACGCTATTTGCAAACAAATATGTAAATATGAAACGATATTTACACAAAACCTCGCAAAGAAGTTCAAACAAATTTAATGTTATTAAATTTAATAGCTTCATTCCTGAAATATCAGAAACTGATGTCAAAATATAAGGGAGAAGCATTTTCACATTGATGTGGAAAGCGTCGGCAAACATCAAACACAACAAAAGCTTCGGGCGCGGGAAATCACGGGAATCGATCAAAGGCGCCGGCTTTCTAACGAAATAAACTCGGTGATTTGGAAACAACAATGCGGTTAGAAAAAGTTAACATAGTTTTCTCCGTTTTCAAACAATATTATTATAATTAAGTTACACCGACATTGTAATATCACTTATTTTAAAATCATTATTATTTATATTATTATTCGTTTATAAATCTAAAACTTATGCGGCTTACTATCATTTCTTCAACTTTATTTCTCATATGCCCTTAGGTCCTTGCATAAAGCCAGAATCTACTGAGATTTTGGAAAGACATATGACGAGAAGAAATCACAAGAAACTTGCCAATCATAATTATTAATTAATTGTGTATTATTTTATTTTTCTGCACGATTTACAACATCATCGCTCACATCTCCCAAACGTTAACTGGCAGAAAAAGGCTACAGGCATTAAGTTCGCCTTTTGTTATTTTGTGCAATAAAGAATTTATTATTTTTATAACCTGTATAATATAATATAATGTTAAGTATCAATGAAATTATTTGCATATTTCTGAGAGGGATAAGTGTAATGAAATAAAATTCACACATATCGAATAAATGCCTTGTCTAGTCTCGGTTCCCGGTGAAAGGGATTCAACCCCAGAGAATCGATGTTAGGCACCCGTAGCAGACAGACACCCCATGGCCGCAGGTGGTGATAATCCCCCTAACGCCGGAGAACTGCCATTAAAGTGTTGCTATATTTAAAATATCGTACTGAACTTAAATACATACAATTTTATCATTTCTCATTGATATATATATCTTTTTAAACAATCGCTTTTAGATATATAACAATTCAATTTGTTATTTGTTGAATTTTGAGATTCGTTTGGAAAAGAAGTTTAATTAACAAAGGTAATTGATTTATAATGAAAATACAAATTAGATGTCAAACAAAAAATCAAGTAACAGCAATTTCTAAATGAACTTAGATGACAGTATTGTGTGAAGGCAAAACAGATTCCTTTGTTCGGTGAATTTCTAAAAAATTTAACAAAGCGTGCGCGCGGTGTCACCCTTTGTAATGTTTTTTTCTTTTCCATATTCTCTTGCCTTTGAGGGTTTTCCGGATGCAAACGAAGTGTAAGTTTCAGCCGTATTTTTCGTTTATTATACGAATGAAATTTACTTGCCAAATTGAACCACATTTATCAAGAATTTAGGCTTTTTATTCTCGTTCTGGATCTTTTTCTTGGCTTAGATAGATTACTGGGGCTTGAATATATGAGCTGAAGTTTTGTTTGTATTAAACTTTTTTCCCAATTCACTTGTTTATTTGATTAAGTATAAAAAAATATTTTGTTTTGAAATTAAATAATGTACCCTACTTACAAATTGTAATTTCACATTTATGTACTTTCCTAATTAGAACATTTGGTAACTTCAATAAACAACTAAGTTAAAACTAACTTTTGACTGTTTCATACACATTGGCCCAACAATTCTGGACAAAGTATACTTATTACTTTATCATATTTATATTTAATAACAGCATAATATACTTATGTTTAAAAGATACAATTTCAAGTTAACAGCGATTGTATTGCGGAAGCAGTTCATTTTTATCGTCTCTGGACTGAAATTGTTTTCTATTTCAAGAAATTGACAACGAAGCCGGTCACGTGATCTCGGGAGAATATGGAGTTGTTACGTTTAAGTAACACATCTATACTGTTTCCATTTAATATCTTTGTGTATACATTAATAAAGAAACCAAAAATGGTATAATTAAGGGGAAGAAACAAACGAACTTACCATAAAAGAATTTATTCACATAAATAACAAATTTTACTATTCAATTTAACATAGTATTAGTGTATTTTAAGTTTAAATAAAAATTGAACAACAGCGTTTATATTTTGGTTATCTGCGACCAACTTCACAATGTTCTTTTGTGTGTGCGATTATAGAGAAATTCCAGTCAGAGTGAGCGAGATGGATATACTAAACGGAAGAGAGTAAGAAAGTGATAGAAAAACAGTCGAACTACAGCGACAAATCAAGCATTTGTAACTAATTCTTTATTTAGTCGTATAATAGGGAACTAAATTTCCATAATGCACTCATGTTCTATATAATTTGCCAACGACGCAATTAATTCGGTATTTAACAATTAAGTACCATTCTAGCATAAAATCACTTTGTAAACTTTAATTAACAAGGGTGGGAGTATAAGCGATTTTGGGTTTGAATAATAAAGATAATATAATATCTAATTTAAAATATTTTTTGAGGCTCACTAAAGCTATATATTTTTTATAAATTTTATATAACATTTATTATTGTAACTACTGTTCAATCTGATTTATGAATTGTTATTTACTTTTTTTTCTGAATTAATATTAATTTTTTTATTATTATTTTATGTACAGACTATGATTGACGAGTTTCTTGTGGTATTCTTCTCGTCAGACGCCTTTCCGAAATCACGATGAGCAAGTGCACGCCTTTAGTATCTATGCTAATAAACGATTTTCATTTCATTTCATTCAATTATTTTTTTGGTGTTGGACTTGCGTTAAATGAATCCTAAATTTATAATAAATAAAATAATAATGCGCGTTTAAATTTTCCGAGCTAGAATTCGATGAATTATATGCATATTCGTGCTTGTCACCTGAGGGCATAATGATTAATAGCAGGTTATTCTGTCACATGGAAATAATGTTTTTCAATTTATAATTTACAGAGATTTAAATTTCATAAAGTCCGTACCAATTTAATTACTGATGTTTTCTGAAAAAATACCGAGAATTTTAATGTTATTAATTTTTGTTCGCTGTAGATGTTTAAAAATATTTACAATTATGTAGGTAGATGCACAATACCGATTTCGTAATAAAATAATATTTTGTGTAAAAGAGAATTTCGTTTACAGTGTCTATTGTAAATCAGATTTTACGAGTGTGAACCGAAATTTAATTTTATTGTTTTGGGATACACGTATTTATGGCGTTGAAATTTTTAATTGTCCGAGATGGAGGACTAATTAAATTACATCTCATTATTTATACGACGTTTTTATCCTAAATGATCGTGTTGCATTGAAACTAAATAAAAAATTCGTGCAATATCATTTCAACTGTAAGTTTGTTAGGAACTAGACCTTTCCAATTGATATCCCAAATTACTACCTGTGATATTTTAAATGTGGAAGGTTCCCATGCCACACCCTGTATAAAAAGGAAATATAACCTTTTAAGATCATTAATAATTAAATGTTACACCCTGAGATAGAGATTGGCTTCTTTCAATACAAATAAAATTAAAGGGAATTAATTCATTTTTGTTTGTCTTTTTTTGATCAATGATAAGTTAGGAAGCAATGCATGACGAGTAAAAACAAAGTAGACATAAATGTTTAAAACAAGTTACACTAAATGAAATTCTAATAACTGGCGCTGAAACATTAATACCGAGCAATCTCTAGTTGGCCACTGAAAACGACTTTAATACCTTTCAGAAGTCCCTAAAAATTTCTGTCTGAATAATTCTATAGCTTCAGACCCGTTCTTTGTAGACAGAAGGCATGCAACTAAAAACGGTATTCTTGTAATTGTATTAAGTTGTTTTTTTTTATTATAAATTGATTTATTTGCATAATTCGACGGATATTGCTCTTTTTATTTATTGAAACCGTATAACAAATTAAGTCTGTCAATTTCTACCTGCATATATTTCCCTATGATTATATCTACAGTATGCAAGACTATATAAAAATTGATTAATGAATTATTTAATTTTAGCTATTAAAATTCTAGACATAAAATTATAATTTCACATCAAGAATAACCCTGTCCGTTTTAGGATCAAACGGCTGTTAGCTTTGGATATTTGAAGTTATTATCAACGTTTTGACAGGAGCTATGTACCCTTAAAGCGCAATGCCCCTATTCAAGTGAATTTGCGGTTTGACAAACGTTAATTGATATTTATTCTATGAACTGTAGTATAATATGCCTACAATTCTTATAGAATAGAAAGGTCACGTAGTTTAACGTGAAAACTTTGGTAACATGTCATGATTACTAATTCAATTATGAATTCACAATTCAATTGAGTGAGACACATCACTATGTAGTGATGGCCACCAATTCACTAATTGTCAAAAGTTACAAAATGATTATTTATTTAAAAAATATTTAAGTATTGTAGTACTTTAAAAATAATGGGAAACCTAACTAAAGAATTTAGTTCATAAAATTAAGCATAATCTACTTTTTTTTTACAATTTTTTTTATTCAAAATATTCGAGTTGGTAAATATTTATTTCGCGATTGATTTTCCCTTTGGAGAGCCATTCGCTGGGTAACATTTCGTTTAGTATCGGAGATATTTCTATACCATCTGTAATAGCATGCGAGCGTCTCTACTACTAAAGGGTATTCTACAAAACAGGATGTTATAATATAAAGAATTATAACAGACTGAGGAACTACCCTCAATACACTACATAAATTAATATTGATATTACCAATTTTCAATACAAACAAAACAAGTGCCTCTATCTGGTATATGCATACATATGTCAATATTCTTATAGAATATTCCATCCAGAATTTGTATGCATTTATCTAATGATCAATTACTTTGACATATTAATCTAGTGTGGACTACATAGATGGAATGCGGTGCTTTTGATTAGCGAAACCGATTTAATGACGACTCTCGTGAGCTTGATTAGAACAAATGAATTTGAGTTTTCGCCAATAATTAGAATTTGTTTCGATTTTTGAATTATTTATGATTGTATTTGTTTTTTTTTTTGACAGTAACTCTTAAGCATATTAAAAGACATTATCTGTAAGGATTGAATTATAGTTTAATTTGATATTTTCTATAGCAAATAATCTGGAATGTCACTAGGATCTTCAGTTAGTGTAGTCCAGTCTTGAAAAAGTCAAATGAATACGTTGACAAAGTTTGTCTCAAAAGTTATTTTAAACAACTTTCTGACATTTATTCTGATTATTTTAAACAATTATTAAAATGTTTAGCTGACTTGAAAATAGTAAGATCCGTAGTCTTAATAAATGTTTGATAATGTATACTTTAAAATCGATTCGATCTCAAAGTAAAGATAATGACAAAAAGTATAACAGATCTTAAGTTAACGTTGCAGTTAAGTGGTCCTTTACTGTCTTCATTCTGTTCAATTAATTTCACTAAGTAAACCACAAACCTATTTACACATAAACAAGTAAAACTAGTCTTTATTACCTTAACACATGGTGCATAATATATTTATGAAAATGTATATAACTGCATATGAGCTCTAAGAAAACACATTCTTAACTATACTTTAATAAACAAAATTGACCGCTAAGCACTTTGATTTACAGGTTATATGTTCCACGTAAATTTTGTATATCTTTGCATGTGGTAATACTACGGTTTAGTTTGGAAGGTATTTTTAATTAAGCAGTCAGGCAAAATTGTACGGGAGATTATGGAAAACTATGTCGGAAAGTCGTTAATAAGTCGTTCATAATGGATAACTGGGAGAGGTATTCACGAGTCATTGGGCAAATTTAATTACTTCCACCACAGAGAGTTAATATTTTTACTTCAAACGCTTTCATAAGGGCTGTAAAAGACGAGTTAAGCTTCATTGGTTCTCTTTTTTATTTTCTTCATATAAATTTATAAGTTTACTAAACATTTAGGATCCATTCAGATAATAAATAAATCAAATGTAACAGCCTAAAATAATGTCGGAGTAATTGTACCAGTTAGTAAATTACATGAAGCATTATCTGTACGTGATGTGCGTAATCTGTAACATTCAATGTAATATATCATTGTCATTAATATTATGCAAATAGGGTTGTTCCAGATTGTTCTATAGAATTACTATTGATTTGTATGACTACAAACTATACGCCTGTCTATTGTGTTTAAATTACACGTATTATAAACTGACGGCTAACATAACTTAGTAACAATTAAATGGAACTAGTAGAGGCGGCACAATCGTTGAAATGAAAATCGTTTATTAGCATAGGCACTAAAGGCGTGCGCTTGCTCATCGTTAGACTCTACCGTGACTTCAGAAAGACGAGACGAGAAGACCACAAGAAACTCGTTAATATTAGAAATTGTAATTTGTTGTTTATTTTAATATAGGATTATTAAAATTAATTAAACACATTATAATTTTTCTTTAAAACAAATGAAACATTATATGTTTTTATTTTCATTAATATACAGAAATTTGTGTGCATCGTAGAGATTTGTAGAAGATTTTTCCTATTAGAGTGGTACATAAACCATGCACTATATTACATATACTATACTAAAATAAATATATTTTACGAGTTTCTTGTGGTCTTCTTCTCGTCATACGCCTTTCCGAAGCCATTATAGATTCTGACGATGAGCAAGCGCACGCCTTTAGTGCCTATGCTAATAAACGATTTTCATTTCATTTCATTTCATTAAAACAAAAAAAAAATCAAATTCATAAAATATTAGTAAAGCAACAATTTTATATCTAGCATCTTTCCTATTAATTAGAACTGGATATTTTTAAATTAAAAAACAATTAAACTTTTAAAATAATAAACAATTAAAAAGTGGTAAATAGTGACAGTGTTAAAAAAGTAAATAATTTACGTGGACAGTAATAACAACTTTCATTATCTTTAATAGAAGAAGAAATAAAGAACAGTCTGCCTCCATTGTTACTGGCCGAGTTTAAACAATTTTACCTGAAACAAGAGAAGAAATAGTTATTATAATAATTTAAAATTATTTCGGTCAAACAATTTCAGAATTATATTCGACATCTTTAGTTTTGTATAAATAACATCATTTGTTGCAATTAACTAATAAAAAATCGCAAATTTCACCGTGAAAATTAATTATGATATTTTTGAGGTAAGCGTGTACAGAAAGATAGTAGACAGAAGTCGTTAAATATTCTTTAAACATAACCCTAAAACGGCTTGAAGACTATCAATCGAGATTGTTAATTGTCCTGCGATTGACAATCATTGGGGCCCATTGATCAACTTCAAAGGCACCATACAATTGTCAATCGCTTCAATTAGCTACATTACGAGTATATATAGAACGTAACTACATTTCGTGTAAGAAAATAATAGATATAGCAGACGGCAATTTAAGCTCATTAGAAGCTTTTAAAAATGGCGCATACTTCTGGCACGGCACAATATAGTGGAGAGGCTGCGGTTAGATAAGTTGGCAACGATATCTTGATTGCCTCCTCGGCGTTCATGACGCCCTGGTGCATCATAAACCTTGGAGATAGAGGCTATAAGCACCGAATACTAAAATTAAGTGATGCAACTCGTTTGTTCAGGACATTACACACTGATGTATAGTTCTTTTTTTAAGTACAATATTATGTTTTTATAAATTTCTAAGACTAACTATATCATATATTATGAAATAATAAATTAAATAAGCAAATAAACGCGATAATTATCTTTTAGTATAAAAAGAAAATTATCACTCTTTTTAGAACTTTCGTCGACCACACTCTAACTTAACATCAAGCGCATATTTTTTTTTTATTGATAGCGCAGCATATAACCACACTCCGCCTGATGTTAAGCTAGAGTGTGGTCCATGAGCATAGACAACTGTTACCACTATGCCGGCTCGAGGAGACGAATGCGCTGTGTCCAAATCGACAGGGCATACTCCTCTCCCTATATTTTAATAAATAAACACATTCAAAAGTTATTTGTAGCAAAATATTCTTATGAAAAATGATATAAACTAAAATAAAGTTGGAAGCTACAAGTTTACAAAATCGTGAAGTGACTTCAGCTCTCAAAGCTTAGATGCATCTTAGAATCTACATAGAATTAGTGCGAAAGTTGCTTGTACGAATTTGGTGCGCTCAAAACTCCTACTACACTGCTTGTAAGGTTAACAACAAATTTTTATTATATTTGGGATAAAAATTCAAAACAAAAATATAAATAATTTCTATTTTTTCCTGCTTTTTAAATACAAGCCGCCGCATACTAAGCAGCCAGGTTACAAAAGACATAGTATTGAGCAACCGTTGTCGTCTAATGAGGTGTACATAGAAGATAGAACAAACATTCGCAATAGTACGATGATGTTGGCAGCCAACAAGCGCATTACAAAGAAACTTTTTTATTTTATTTACCATTGATATATCATAAATACGTTATCTATGTACAAATTACACTAATCATATGTCCGGTGTGATATGCCGATAAAGTAAGTGGACTGTATCAAATGAAAACTCTTGAAAATTTTATTTACACTATATTACCAATCTCTTATAATCTAAGCACACACATCGAAGTCCTCATTCGCAGGTCCCTCGCGTTCCTATTTTCTTTCATTCCAAATTCAAATTTACAGTTTTATTTATAAAAACATACTATTAAAATCGTGGCCGCAATCTCTTTTCTGTCGACGACAAGGCGCTTCAAGGTAATTGTTATTAAGTATACATAAAATATTTTTTCCAATAATTATTCAAATTTCAAAATAGAACAAAATATCCACAAGTTTTTAATGTTTTTTTTTTAAATATGTGTTAGTAAGATTTGTCCAATAATATATGTAGTTTATGGTTAACCTACTACAGTAACTGGTAGAAGCATTTTGAAGGAGCGACTTAGCAAATTGTTAGTATACAGTGTGAATGTAGTTGGAGATAGTTCTAAATTATACATTGCATATTTCCCGATTAAATAACGATAAACTTTATCTAATTTGAATTTAGATTCTATCGCAGTGTTTTGTTATTGCTTCCTTATTTTACATGCGCTTTTGTTAAGCGAGTAAGACAGGCGTTATTTATTATTATTAACTAACTATAAGGCTACGCGGCTTTAGTTTAACGTTAGACTGAATGCTGTTACATGTAGGTACTAAGTTACTATGTACTTATGTACACTTTCTTTTAGCAACAAGTTTGTATGGGTACTTTTATGTCCGATCTAAGTAATTCGCAAACATAACTAATTTAAAATGCATTATATGACTTACTATAGCGTTTATTTTGATCAATCTAAAATACAATAATAAAATAGCAAGGGCCCCTGTACTAGGTTCAAATATATGTATTACTGGGTACCCCGGTTACTGACTTAATGTATGAAATAGTACAATATATAAACAACTATCAAAGCATATCTAGAATCTAGAACAACTCAACATTGCTCTCAAAATTTCCTATAAACAGCTCAGTCTGATTGTAGAACCATCAAGAAAGATGGTATTTTATTTATCCTATTGTAGATACTAAGGGTCTGACAAATAAATTATTTACTATATATATATCTAAATATATTAGGTCAGATTGAGTTGAGCATGTTAAGTGATCTAACGATAGGGGCAGGAACTACTAAAATTTATGCCGGCGCTACCGGAAACCCTGACACATATTTAGTGCTATACATTTACATACTTTCGTTGGTTAAGTGTTTTTAATGTAAAAATGTTTGTTACGGAAAAGAAAAGTAATAATAAACTATTTATTAGGTAAACATTAAGGAATTATAGCAAGACTAAGTACATAAATATTAAGCCGCAAAAAAGTCTTTTTCCTAAACCTATCACAAAATGTCTAATAAAAATGAACAGTGAAATTACTTTATTTGTGCTATTATTATATTCTTTGTTTAGTTAAAAAAATTGCGTTGCTATTGTTTATATTTCAAACTACCCACTTTCAATCCGTCAATAAAGACGAATTCAATCAAATCCATAACAAACGTAAAATGGAATACAGCTGCAACTCTCGCCGAGAAAATTGGAACAACTAACGCATTTGTCATTCATTCCCGTTCCCGTAGTCAATATATCAATACCATACGCTGTCCCATTCATAAAAAAAACCGACACTATTGCATAAATCAATGTAAGAAGATACTTGAAGTGACTGAGAAGAATACTGCTAAGTCATTCTTTAACAAAATTAGGTACTATCATATTAGGCAATTTACCTTCGACAAATTCAGACACGATATGTATGTCGCAGTTATGGAAAGTCCTTCTTGTGTGTCATTAATCGAGCTTGTTCACCTAACATTATACAATTCATATAAAAGATTTACATAACTACCTTCTAACATGGGCGTAGTCAGGGTGGGGCAAGCGCCCCACCCTGGCTCTGACCCGTAAGGTACTAATCAAACTTAAAAAGCTTAATTATTTAGGTACTAACTACAATACTTAATATCCGTAAGAAAGTTCACACTCGACGGTCGTCAGTCGACACAAAAAAAAATTAACCGGGGTAAGACCGCGGGTATAGTTTGCTAGTTACATATTAATTTAGACTGCTGCCCCACCCTGAGCCCATGGCTGGCTACGCCCATGCCCTCTAATCATAACGTAGATATATAACAGACAGGAAAGTCTTTAAACTCTAAAAAAATTTTGAAACGTAGGATCAATTCAAATATACATAAACTAGATAGCTTGCGTCTTGTCAAAACAGTTTAAGGTCTTAGTAAGCACTCAAAGTAGACAGAGTTATTATAATAATGTAAAAAAAAAAGAAAAAATCTGAGAAATTCCTCATAAACAATCAAAGTTTTAACACAGTGAATGTATTGTCAATTGTCAACACGTCCAAAGTGGAAACGTCAAACGCAATTAACGTGAAACGGGAACACTACTTCTCTCAGAGTCCCCCTTAATTGAGATACTTTTAGTTACGCCACTCTTTAAATTAATACGAACTAAATTTTGTTTCGTTTTGTGATTTTATGCAAATAAAGAAATTATTTATTTACAATTTAGACGCTAAAGAGACGGGTAATAGTAAAAATAGAGAAGGGTCAAATGAATGTGATTTTTTAAATGAAAGAGTTACTTGCGGTCAAAAGACCGCTCGCTCTCCGTTTTATTATGCGTGGGCAAATTATCTTTATTTTTGTTTTAAAACTGTTGTTTGGAAGATTTAGTTGAGGTTTAACCGAAGTTCTCTTAGACTTGATTATTGCACAAAGAATAAAAAAGAAAATGATTTATATCAAAAGAATAGATTGCAATTTTAAGATACTTCCTAAATATGTTGTTAAAATACAGATGTAATTTCAGAATTCGTTCGTCTGTTTGCGCCTTAATAGAAGACCTAACGTATCTTGATTGTGTTTCTTTTCCGTTTGCCTCAGGCGTTCGTCCGTTCACTCCGAGAAAAATGTAGTTACAATAAAGCGTGAAAAACCTTAATTACTTCTTATATCTTTAGTAATAAATATTAATTTATCTTTTTAATTTATTACTCTATTATTTTATATTAGATAAGTAAAAGAAAAAAGCTCCGTTAAAATAACTATAGTAATATATTCAGTAGGATTTAAGTAAATTTTTTGTCTTTGTCTATCCCATGAAGGAGTAATACGTGGAAAGAGTATAACAATAGGAAAAAAGATTTAACTTTACGAGGCCTCGGTTTTAAAAGCTTTTAAAAAAGTTCAACTTTGAGTCAAGTTTTAACATCTTACAGATTACAGCCTCGATCTGATTTTCTTTTTTTTTTGTGGACCTTTTTTACATTAACATTTGTACACAAACAAAACACAACGCAATTTCAAAAAGTGAATAAACAATTGAATCTTTGTATATAAAACAAAAGCGAGTAATATTTATAATAAGTATTATTATTACCAATTTACTATTTGATATACGTATTGCGTTCACCACAGTTTTTATTTAAATTTTTATGTCTTAATAATGTATACTCCCGTAACGATTGTTGTTGTACTACTATCTTAATATAAGAAAATAGCTTAAATATAAGAAAACAAAAGAATCAGCCACAAACAAAAGCTATCACTCGACTCGTATTTCGAGTAAACACACTATGTGGAGTAAGTAAGCGTTTGTATTTCCAATAAACATAGAAATTGTAATAATTATATACTTGTAATGTTCGTGAAAACTTAGTGAATCCCCGCGGAGTCCGAAAATGAGCGAACTTGCAGCGTGACTATTTCCACGACAACTTAACGACACTTGAAGGTAAGTTTAAGTACTAAGCCTTAATGTTAGAACACGATTATTGTCATTACAAACAAATAAACATTTTCTTATTTGAAATTTTAGTATATTTGTATAATATTTACTTAACACTGATTATGTATGTCTTATACTTGTATGGTTTGTGCAAATTGAGTAGATAATTCATTGTAGAGTTGGTTTATGAGATGTGCCGATTATGACTTTGGCCGACTAGCCGACTAGCCGATTAGTCGGTTGTAAATAAGCTGACTAGATAATTCATTGTGACGCTTCGTTTACAGTTTCGGACATTTAAATAACAAAAAAAGTTTTTTGATATTACCTCATAGTTTGACGATAGTTTCAAATATCATCACGCAGAATTGCAATATATGTCATTAAATATTATGTTAATTTGTTTTCTAATTAAGATACTAATTTTGTTTGATAAATGTCATCAATATATTTTTTTACAGGGAAGTAATATATACATTTTATTGAGAAATAGACACAAAGTAAGAAGCCGGATAGTCGGCTTTACCGACTAGTGGCCGACTAGTCGGAACATCTCTAGTTTATAGATATTCCATATGACAACGAAAGGAAAGGCTGCTCATTTTTCTGTACTTCTAAATGTATACTACATTTAAGTATAGTATACTTAATAAATACAATAAAGAATCGATGAAAGAAAAGTGTAATTAATTACTAATTTACGGAGAATAAAAAGTTCAAATAAAAAAAAACGGTACAAATATAAACTAGAATTCAAAAGTAAATCTCAATTTAATATTTACAGTAATTAAATTTATAAAGAAAAGTAAAACTTTGATTACATTATATTCTATTAAAATTAAATTTAGACAGACACTAAATGTGTGATCAAAAAGCAATTTACTTTAGGATGAACGACGAACAAACTTCAATTTATTATTGAATTGGAGGGAGAAAAATGTATCTTTAATCGATATTAAATTACAATAGAATGGCGACTATATCCAGAACATTAGAACGCTAGACAATACGTGGAATTTCAACACACATTCAGAAACCCAGCCAATATATCACGATACGCGCAAGTATATATATATGTATTTAGTAATAGAGTTCTACGTCAATCAATATAAACTTTATTAAATGTTTTATATTAAGCGATCCGCTTGACCAATGTTCGTAGCATAAACTTTTTTAAGTCAAAGAAATAAACAAAAATAAATTAATTATTTACGAGCATAATTCCATAACAGCATTTCTACAAATGAAGTAAAGGTCTAAATTAAGAAAATTATCAAACACACAGCTCATAACATCATAAATTTGATAATCAACAAACGCTGTTGACTGCATAAATGAAATCCAAACACGAAATTTGAGTTAATTAGATGAAAACACACTCTCGGAGCTCCGTTTTAACACATTTTAGAATACGAGAAATTGCTTCACAATTCCATACAATAATAATAGAAACATTTATAAGCGAAATTAAATTTTCATTTACATTTTATTATTAAATAATAAAAAAGAATCTGAGTTTTTTATTCAAAAAAATATACCAGTTTGCTACGTGTAGAGTGATTCGTGACAATTATTTAAAATAAATAAATATAACATTGACCTTTGACCTTGTATATAGTTTGTACTATGGGTATCAATGCAAGAACCACACAAACATATAAAACACAAAACAAATGACATCATTTATGTATTCCGTATAATAAACTAAATCTTTATAAATTATAATAATAATATAAATTTCACCAAACATAAAAACCCTATATACAATTTCCTGTTGCCTGGAAGAGATCGCTTTTTAGCGATAAGGCCGCCATCTCCACTTACTCGCTTGCGACTAGTAAAATACCATATTATTAAGTAATATGTACAGGCTACGATTGGCGAGTTTCTTGTGGTCTTCTTCTCGTCATACGCCTTTTCGAAGCCATTATAGATTCTGACGAAGAGCAAGCGCACGCCTTTAGTGCCTATGCTAATAAACGATTTTCATTTCATTTCATTTCAATAGATAAATAAATAATAAATAATCTCGCTCTATCTACAGAACTAATCCTAGGACTGTGTTTTTGTAGACAAAACATGCGTGAGATAAAATTAATTTAATTTCCGTTCCCTGTTTTGGAGAGCCTTTTAAAGTTACAAGAAAAGTGGAAGCGAAACCTCCAGTTGGATGAGTGCGAACTCCTTAAACCAAATAATTTGCACGTAAAAACTTTTAATAGGAAAAGTTGTGGACGCGGACAGTTGAGTTTTCAATCAGATCAATTCACCGAAAAATAAACGTCGATCCTATACACAAAGAGGGAAATTTCCGACTCAAAAATTTTGTTTAATTTCGCTTTAAAATCCTTTTCTATTTTGTTTTTTTTTTGTTTTTTTATTTTTTATTATTAAATTTAGTCCGATTTTGAATCGAATTGAAACGTGATTTCCTTTTAATTCACAAAGACGATTTAAGTGCCTACCAATTACCGCGATAAATTTCTCTATTATCTGTGAATCAAATTGATTGATTTTATTCGAATTCTTTTATTTAACCCAAACTGAACGCGTACTTACAAATATACACATTTAATTGAATAAATAACAGGTAGGTACATTACGCTCTTTACCAAGCAAGGGTAAGCAGCTACATTGAATGAAATAAACACAAATAGAAATACTAATATATTCCTTTATCTGACATACGTAACATTGCTTCTATCGTAATATTACTTTTTCTTGTTATATTAAATAAGTGGGCGGCGGACATGACAATAAGTATAATAGGTTTATTCGGATCGAGGCATTTACGTTTATATTATTTATTAAAGATAAATTGTGTTGATAAGTATAGGTGGAGTCTGTCAGTCTATGCTCCTATGATTGCCATGTCAAATGATATTTTTATACTTTTATAAAATTATTTAGGCTCTGTAATATTAGTTGATTTTTGTCATGAGGGTTTTAAGTGTGAATTAAAATTTTATAATTTCTTATTGGATTGTCCGAATACTCGACATTGGCAATAGAAGAAGTATATGTGGAAAGTTACTTCTATTTCAAAAACCATGTTGATACTAACAAGTTTATAGAAAGTAGAGAGATAAGCAAAGCGTTCTTTTATTATTTATTGTAATAGACAAATTAGTGAGTTACGCTAAATTGTGTAATAATTAAATGACCAGTCAAGGATGTGCATGCATCCTTCTTTTGTTTTTTACCGATGCCATATACGCACGCATATCATATATTCTTCTTTTATTAATGACCTCAGATATCTATTAAAGACAATTCTGCCAATGTCGAGTATTCAATAAGAAATTATAAAATTTTAATTCACACGTAAACCCTCCTGTCAAACCATATCATATATTACACGCGCTTATGGCAGCCCAGCAATGAAAGTAACCTATGACATGTATACATACATACTTTTCATATAATTTTTTGCTCGAAACTCGAAATATTCTATCAAAATTATAAGTAATCTATCTCATCTTTGCTAGAATTTCATTTGTTTTCTTTTTTCTCATATACTCTTTTTTATTACTTTTTTTAATAATAAGATTTTTAATTTTGTATATTGTTAGGATTTTTTCTAAATAGTGACAATGATATATCATGCCAATAATTAGTTTTAAAAAAAACTCGTCTATAATATATTAAAAAATATATAAAACACAGCTATCATTTATTGTTTGTGTATTTCCCGTTATTACAAATACAAATGCAGTTAAAACTCCACACACACTTAGTTCAAGATTAAGAAAATGATTTACGCATAATCGGACCATTAAATCGCATTACCAAGTCATAACGCCAACGAAGCTCCCCCGTTAATGAGAACAAACTTAACTCATTTGTGATCGCGCCAACTCAAAGCCTGGTTGTTCGAAACTATCGCAACTAACTTTTATAAAGGCGTGCGTACACTTATACCTTTCTAAATTAAAGGAATCCTGTAGTCGATTGACTGGTTTAATTTTTGTTTTAATTAGTCGTGTTTTGTTTTAGTTTTAATACGCTTACAACAATTGGCTCTATACTGTACTGTAATTAGTAAAAAATATTTTTTATAACAACATATGGTTTGATGTTATTCGCAAACACGGTTAAATTGGTTTAAAACTACCACTAAGTTTCAAACTCACAAAATCTAATTTTCAAAGGTAATTTTGTTAATATAAAAACGTGGAAATAAGCAACCTAGAATTGTGATGGTTACAGATTTCGAAACGTTGGTTTCAATTTAGAAATAAACTGTTAAAAGTTGTATAAATAAATTTGGATTGGAATAATGTATAACATATCAATTTAATTTAATCAAAAATATTTGCTTAGTATAGACCATCGGCTCTCAAACTTTTTTGGCGAAGGAAAAGTCTATAATTATAAAAAACCGATTTATATGTATTTATGAATAATCATATTGCAATGTAATATTACGTAATATTTAGTTGGAATATTTAGATGTAACCTTTGGTAGGTATTTTTTGCAGTATTTTAGCCCTAGAGTTCCGCGGAACACCACTTTGAGAATGGCTGGTATAGGCCCTTGAGCATAGTCATAATCTAGGAGATTTAGGAAAAACATAATATGATTAGTCAATCATAGCCTATAGAATATAATGTTAGTATTAGTAGTTAGGTAGGTTTAACTGTAAATTAAGCATCTTTAAAAATTGTCAAAATATATTCTGAGTTCGTGTATTTCTAAAGAAATAACATCTGTATAAGGTTTTGTTTTATAATACTAAACCTGGCTTAAGTTTTGATTGTTAATGAGATTTGTGTTTGTATTCTACATAATAATCTTGATTTGAGTAACAAAATCAATTATAAATTTAATTGAGTTTCTTGAGACTTGAGATTATGTGTATATACTTATAATATCTATCTATATTTAAAGCAGTCGATTTTAGTTTTAACTGCTCAAGTAAATAAAGTAACTTTGTTCTAGAATTTTTTTTTCCGACATGAGGGTTTTCGTGTGAATTAAAATTTTCTATTTTCTTATTGGGCTGCTGCCAGAATACTTGACATTTATTTATTTATAAAGCCTACCTACAAAATTACATTAAAACTACATATTATAAAAAGGACTACTATTATACAAAGTAAATGAAATTTTAATTATAGGATAGGACGGCATGCTCAAGGTGATAGAGGGATAGATACTACACTTCTAATAAAATTACAAAAATACATAAAAATAAAATAAAAAAATAAAAAAACAAGAACCAATTAGATGTAAGGAAGAGGGGAGAAAAAAAAAATGAGCAGAATTGTCTTTAATAGATATCTGAAGCCATTTATAAAAGAATAAGAAGAAGACCTTTGTTCTAATATTTTCGATTTTGTATGTGACAATAAAAAGGTGAATCAATAAATAATTTAATTAATAATTTTGGAAAACTTTTGCAAATCAATGGTAATTCATATTATCCCCTTCTTTATTGCGCAATTTGTTATGTATGTATATTTCAATAATATTACTTAAAAGATGAAGTCCAAAATTCATCTTTATTGCATGTCACAATTAGTTAACGAGATGTCAATACAATTTTTTCATGTCAGAGCCCAGCAATATAATTAATATTACATATTGTTTAAAATTACAATGTATTAATTATAATTTAGCATTTACTGTTTCGAATATTAAATTAATTAAAAGACGTATAAAGTTAATTAACGAAAACAATTATTACATTATTTAATTTATTGTTATATTGAACAACTTATCAATAACAAAAAATAAAAACAATTAAAAAAAAAAACAAATGAAAATTTCACGGCATAATTATTGTAAAAGTTTCGCTTGTTTTATGAAATTAAAAACATTTTGGCTTGCGTAAAACTGAACGACGATTTCAGCGCTCTCCAGACTGACTATGTTTGAAGTTTGGAGTTCAACGCTGTAGCTGAAAAAGTTACTGAAAGTGATGCCCCGAACACGGCTATAAAAACGCATTTGAAAATGTGAACATTAACTAGCTTGTTTATAAAATTTAAATTGTAATTTTAGAAACAGTTTTCTAAAGTCTGTTTTTACATTATAAAAACATTATATTTAACACTAGGTTTACGGACGTTTTCTATATACCTACTTCTACTAAAACGCGTCAATTTGACGCATATCGTAGAGATAGGTATACCATATAGACAAGTTCAGTAATTCAACACTTTAAAAGAAAATAGACTTCAATTTATATTTCCCTCGATCAATGAATAAAAGTCATACAAAGAGATAAAATAAAAATTTAAACAGTTTTTGGTAATACTCTGATAAAAGTCTAAATGCGTCAAATTGACGCGTCCCGTAAACCTAGTGTTAAGCAATATAATATAACCAGGTTATATTAACATGACAGTTGTCATTATACATAGTTTGTTTCTGTAAATACTTCATTGTATCTATGTATGAATACCTGAGAAATCATTGAGAAAACGTTCTACAGCTTACGATGGTTCTTTGCAAGTTCTATCTAAATATTTAGTTGTAGAACTCGTTCCACCATTTTCATTTAGTTCTACCGCATTGTCTATTGCAACTTGAATTATTTACATGCTATTGAAATTGTTTATTATTCCATATCGTCTAACAAATGGTGTTTCATTGTCGTCAAATTTAATACGAGTAAAACCAGGAGACTAAACTAGTATTGTATAAAACGAATAAAGTTGTCACAATCCCACTTCTAATGGTTAGTTGGTAGAGAATTAAGCTCGCCATTGTGCTAATGTGCTAGTGTTTATTGTACAATAAAGATTTTTTTACTTATAACGAAAAATAAAATAAATAAAATCACTTTTAATAAAGTTTGTTTACACTTTGCAATTTTACAAACGACGCCACGAGTCGCAACTAGTTTAAACATAAATTAGAAAACTTTCTCAATACCATATCTTTAGTTATAATATATGAAAAATGGTTGTAAGTGAGTTATTGATCGGAGTTTGGCGTTGGGACCTATTTGCATATTGCTTTGTGTGCAGAAATTACTCATGAATAGTTCTATCATGTAACGATGGGATATTATTCGAGGAAGTACCTACCTTTACAATATTAACGTTGTCTTAGTGTTATGCTATTATAAGGTTTAAGATATTTATTTATTCAAAAAGAATTACATAACTCCACTATTTGAGATCCCGACTAATATCATAAGTGTGAATGTGAGTTTAAAACTATAGTAAAAAATTATATTTTTTTAATAAAAAATATCCTATGTTACTTCTAGTACCTCCAAAAATATGTATTTCATGAGGATCGGTTAAGTAGTTGTTGTGTGAAAACGTAACAAACAAACTCACATTCACATTTATAATATTAGTAGGGATAGTAGGGATTATAGGCCTCACATAAAAGTCAATATGTAAAACTAGTTTATTAAGGCTTCATGCAGTTTAATATCGTGTTTATTTCCTTTCAAATACGTAGTATTATTTAAAAAAAAATGCAAAATAATAACTACATTATAAAATGACAATAAATAACACGCAATAAACCACACCACACATTTCAATAACAATGTTATAGCATTAAGCGTCCAAAATATACAATATCACTCAATTCGGACTAACTTAAAATGCAATTGTGTTCAATATACTAGAGAAGATATGTCATACGCAATCTGTGCCTAGGATTTCAAGACATTGACAATCCAGGCTCAAAACCAACATATATATATGTTTTAAACGGGGATAAGATTCGGGACTTCTAAGGCAATTGTAGCAGACGAGCCTCTCAATATAAGTAAACATAAAAAAACGTTTTACGATACAGAATTCACCTCAGGTAATTCTATTCAAATATATAAAACTGCGTGGTCCGCACCCGACCTCGCACGATTCACTATCAAACGGTCCGCACCCCATTGCGCACGGGATTTTGTTGATAGTCTATTGTTTTTCGGCGTGAAAACGTACGACGCATTTTATTAATTGAATTTTCTTTAAATATTTTATTCAAATGAATTTATAAAACATTTTATCATATTGTAATACATATTAAAAATACATACAACATATCTTCTTAAGCTTCAATAACAATTCACAACGCATTTTATCGTATATAACTCTGACTGAAGATCTTAGTACATAACATTTGAAGGTTTCCCACCTCTACCTGAAGCACCAATAAATGCTTACCTACATGTAATGTCCCAAACTGTCTGACCCTAACCATAGCTCTGGGATCACGGTCTATTATCCCTTCATACTCGCCGGCTTAATTCATTTATCATTCAGATCTTAGGTGATGTCCTCTTAAGCATGCCTATGTGACGTAGATTAATATTGTTACTGTAATATGGCTTAAGTGTTAAAATTAGGTTAGCAAAGATGTTAGATGAATTAAGTTATCCTTTACTATGAGTAAAGATAGTTGTATAATACTCTAGTCTAGTCTATTGAGCCCGGGAACTATGCTACGCGATAAATCCCCAATAACGATAGATTTAATTTTATGAATTTTTAAAATAAATTATATGATTCTGAAACTGTTTTATTTAAGATTATATAGATTAGTGAGAAGTTGCTCAAAACAAGGCAAGTGAATGAAGAAGAGAGATATGTAGTGAAAAGTTACGACAACCAATAATCTCTGTTTATCCTACTAAAAAAAAAACAATAAAACAAAATCATAAATACAACGCCTCATAAATAACAATTCCATATTTTTAAATTACGAATGGAGTAGCTCTCAACAATATGAAATTGCTAGTATACAAAACTGATATTATGTGATCGGACATGAAACAGGAAACTACTGCGATGATATGAACGCCCGTTTACACGATTCAAGTTATAGTCCAATCAATGAACTTTTGGTCCTATGTAAAAAAAAAAAAATCTAACCCGGACAAAAAAAAATATAGTTGTATAGAAAAAGAAAAAAAGAATATGAGTATCTGTGTAGAGCAACTCGCGCCGGAATGGCGAACCTAACCCAAAAAATTCTCAAATTTCAAAAAAAACGGTTTTTTTAAATAAAAAAAAAACAATGTCTCCGATCAGAAAAAGTTTAATTATAAAGTTGTGGATATTAAAAAAAACACATCGATTCACTCAAGCCCTAGGGAAGGTCATAGAAAATCGTCAAGGTACGCATTTTCTTTGTGAAGAGTTGTACTTTCATACTATTAAAAAAGGGAATCGATTTTTTAAATTTTTAAGTCCCAAAAATGACTTTGAAAATTTTTTCGGCTGTGGCTTGAATAGGTTACTCGCACGGGTATCTGTATATTTTGTTATATTGGACTAAAGATATGATGCATCCATTAATTAGGTTACCTATGCTATATTACTATATATACTACTATGTCATGTTAAACTCGGTCACTTGCAGTCACTAGCGTAAAAAATAATCACATTTTTCCTTTAAACATTTCTACATTTTCTCTCTAGACCCGATGTAGTTAATTATAAAAAGTAATGTACAGATATTCACTGTTGTATGTTTCTATGCAGACTTGAAATGAATTTTTCAACATATAATAAAAAAACAATAGATAATAACAAATATTATTTATTTCCAATAATAATAAT